>JAFMSR010000012.1:35536163-35666163 GCA_022818135.1 Saxidomus purpurata | reverse complement strand
ACTAATTACAGAGTTATTGCACTTTGTTATTTTTTCTTGTCCAGAGCATAACTTGAAAACTACTGGTTGATATTTAATACAACTTTATTCAATGGTCCAGCACAATGAGAGGAAGTGCAGTGTACAAGAACCATAACTCTATCTTGACAAATTAAAGAATTATTACCAAGGATAATATCTCTATTTTAGTTTTTATGCAAGATATTCTGTTACTACGAACTTCCTCAGAGTATAAAGCAGTCTTTCGGGGGTATTATTCACATTTAGTGATAGGTCTAGTTCCTTCTATTCTTGAATGTCACATGTCGTCTTGTTTCTCACTCATCATTGACGCCTTATCTTGACGTCCTCCGATCCTAACGGCCATCTCTTCCGAATGTCAGCGTCGGCGACGTCCACAAACAAGAATGCAAAACATTATGTATGTTCTCATTTTTAAGCTCCTTTGCTTGCACACAAGTCTACATTTTTGCACATACACAGCAGTGCAAAGGCAGAAAAGTACCTAAAAGTTCAGAACAATTTTTCAAAATGAGTTTGCACGGTGACTCCTGGAGGCGTCTAATTGCATGGTCTGCATGTCTTAATTAATGCGGCAACTAATCTTTAGAGGATTTTATTTATTTGATAGTTCTATATTTATCAAATCTGATCAAACGGATGCTCTTCCTTTCTTACAAATGAAAAAAACAGGATGAAGTAAAAAAAACTACTAGTGGTAGCAGAAATGTGTATACATGCAACTTGTTCACCTGTAAATTTAGCTTGCACATCTAGTCTATGTGTGATCATTGGTTTTCACCTGTTGCCGTCTATTTGGATACCCAAAGCAATATATCAGCATCGTGAATGATTTTAATATATTTCCGAACATAATCAGCACCGACGTGCTAGCAAATACTGCTGAGTTATATAATCTAACACCCACATTTGTGACCATTTTCACATTTAGCGTTCCTACATACATATCGATAAAAACTTACTACTTTTAAAGACAAAGTTGTTGGAAATGACGTTTCATTCAGTCATGTAACATACGAAGTTAAGAATTGTAGAGAATTTTATCACTGCAAAGCAAACAAGTTAGATTTTGTTGTATGAGGATTGTTCATTGTCAGTAAATTGATACCCCCTTCGACATTAAAACAGTCATTTTTTAACGTGGAACTTAGACAGAGGTGTCAAATGGTTTTCTGTTTTTATTCCGGCATGGTCACATGGGAAAAGTAGAAGGCAAACATGTCAGAAAAATATTACCACGTACTGCTTTTAAGATAATCAAATGTCGTATTTTATTTATCATTTTCTGCTCTTCTGTTCTCAGATATAATTATGTTGTAACTGTTGACTGTTGTTCAGAAAATAATTATTTACTCCATTTCTAACTGTATTTTTTCTTTCCTTCAGCGGCATTACTAAATGGAAAATAAACCATCCCAAAATTTGCACAAATTTGGTAAATTTCATTTCAAATGTTCCATTCTATTCTTTTCTTTTATAGGTTCGTACCAGGGACAATGGCTGAGGGGAATGCGACATGGGTATGGCGTTCGCAAGAGTGTGCCTTACGGTTTGGCCTCACATTACCGACCCAAGGCTCTCCGTGCGTCCTTGACCTCATTACGGAGCGAAAATGAAGACGAACAGGTTGTCAAAAATAGGGATAAAAAGCTAGATGAATCTAGGGGCGGGTTCGTGTTGAAAGCCCGGAGCGACGAGACGCCACCTGCACGTCGTAGATCGTTTTTCGATAAACAGGGAAGATCTAGTTTGCGTAAGACTTTGATGTCCGGATTACGCTTAAAGAAACAAAAAAGCACAGGTGATATAAATGATTCCCCAAAGCGACAAACAGGGTCAGTTAGGAGTACCATAAGTAGTTTAAGCCATGTAAGTGCCGAATCTACTCAAAGTGGCATGACAAATGCTTCAATGTATACCGATAGTAATTTAAGTTTTGTAAGTCAAGATGACATTACTGATGTAAACGTTACTGAAACATATATGGGTGAATGGAAAAACGACAAAAGATCTGGATTTGGTGTCAGTGAACGCTCAGATGGATTAAAATACGAAGGGGAATGGTTTAACAACAAAAAGTACGGATATGGTGTAACGACATTTAAGGAAGGTACAAAAGAGGAAGGAAAATATAAAAACAATGTGCTAATTTCATCAGGAAAGAAAACTAAATTGTTTTTGATACGGACTTCCAAGTTAAAAGAACGGATAGACAATGCGGTGTTGTCGGCTCAAAGAGGGGCTCAAATTGCTCTACAAAAAGCGGATATTGCTATCACTAGGTAAGCAATAATTTTACAGCAATATTTGTAAACACATATTTCTCGAGATGTAGGTCAGTAATATTCATTAAAACATTTTGAGAGAGCACCCCTGAAGTCAAAATAATGGGACTAAGAATATATTAAAACTATATAATGAGTGATAAGATTTAAATTAAAATTTAGACAGAAAAGTTATATACAATGTACTTCCAATTTCACGTGCATTGTAAGACATTGGAGAGATACGGATATGCAAAGCTAAGGATAATGTTAGAGGCACTTTACCAATTAAACTTTTAATAGCATCGTTCAGTTTATTTACGCAATAAGATCAGAAAATCCTGACGAAAATAGTAACTGTAAGCTGTTCTTCCGTGAGCCAAATGAACATTTTAAATGAAGCTTTTGGAGAAAAGACATACTATTGCTGTCATATAATTTGCAATTATGTATGACATTTAAAAATTCCATTTTCCTTGTAAAAAAAAACAACAAAAATTGCTCAAAAATTGAAAATGATATCAAGGAAAGGCATGTAAATCTAAAAAAGCTCTAAATGTTCATAAAGACAAAACAAAAACAAAAAACAACAGCATTTTTTCTCGATTAAATTTTGCTGTAACCATAAAGTTTGAAAAGAAAAAGGAAGTACCAGTCTTTATGTACTTGACTGTATTAAAAAAGAAACAA
This sequence comes from Saxidomus purpurata, assembly GCA_022818135.1. Taxonomy (NCBI): domain Eukaryota; kingdom Metazoa; phylum Mollusca; class Bivalvia; order Venerida; family Veneridae; genus Saxidomus; species Saxidomus purpurata. The sequence goes on along the minus strand of JAFMSR010000012.1, from coordinate 35,663,188 downwards.
ATAAGAAATTAATGCATGGCTAGATACAGTACGAGTTAAAGTAGACAGTCGTGGTTTGTACTGGTGTTTGTTTCTTTAATTCATTTGAAGTTAGTTCAGACCTACCGAGATCCAGTGCAACAACTACTTCCAAATTAGCGAGAATAGCAATTTACTACATGTTTTGTGCCGAAGACGTCACTTGACTGCAGCTCTCTGCATGCAACCGATATTTGATTTCATTATTATTGATTAATGAAGAATTATTTACCTTTGAGGACTGCTGGCGACTTGATATATTTAGTAATAACATGCGGTAACTTTCAGAAAAACATTACCTCCCCAACAACAGGTATCACCTTCCTCTTAACATTAACGAATGATCACATGACCTTGAATTTATTTTCTTTATCCAAGGATAAAGCCGAACTAATCATAGCGTAAAGCTGAGTATGTTCATTCAAAACCAATGACGTCATTCGGCATACCAACCTCTTGTTACATGCCAGAATTCCCAAGCATGAAATGAATGAAAACGTAGGCGAAGAGATGCTTAAATAAAACGTAAATGAAAGAAGAATCAAGCGTTCGTGATTTACTGACCTAACTTCATCTCCTGTACTAATTATTTCCATTGCTTTAGGTTTATAATGACAACAACTTCAAGTAAATAAGTTAGTGAATTAATTCAGCGCCAAATAAAATCCAGATGTACACTAAAAGTCGGTAGGTAATATGACTGAAGAAAGCCAAAAGGCCTGTAAATGGAACATTTCACTATTTTGTAGCCCTTAAGGTTATGTGAATGTCAATGTTAAGAGGTAACAAACTGTATCGGTATTTATCGGACTAATAACATAAAATATTGAAGTAATGCTGGATAGACAGTATAACATATGTTCCTGAATAATCGATGTAGATTTAATTTGTTAGTTTGGTTATTAATTTCCATAAAAAGCCATCATGACTTACATACAGTTGTAATGCAAAACACACACAGTATATTTGACAAACAGCAGATATGACGGCTGTAGAACACATGAAGTATTAATATCAAACATTAGTTCTAAATGTATAACATTTTCTGCGACAGAGTTGCAAAACTTAAGATCCTTTAATAGTTTAAACTCACAAATTTAATGATATTCATCGTCAATAGTATTTGCATGTAAATTAATTTGCGTGTCGTTTGACATAATACTACTTTATAGAGTTTGGTTAAAGAGGCACTTCCTACATCTAGCAGATTAAAGAAGAACATAATTATGGCGAAAAATGCCTTATTTTATCACCATTAATCAATACACATGTAGAAGGTTTCTGTAATAAATCGCATCCACCCATTAATTGTACAACAACAACTCTACATATAATAGATTATTGAATGGTTTACGGTACTGCAATATTTTTTAAACCGCTGATTTTATCGATAATGACTGGGAATACAGAGCTGAAACTTTTAGGTAAAGTTGTAATACTTTCAAATATTCTATAATTTATGTTTTGGAGGTTATTTAGTTTGACATCAGTTAAAGGGTATGCCCCTTTAAAGAAACTCTGTAATGTCTGTAAATTATGATTTACACTCATATAAAACGCAAGAAATGGGATTATTTGAAGTTAGCTAGGTAATAAGGTCATATTTTACTTTTTCACCAGATTTATGTTTGTTCAAACTGTTTATTAGTAATTAGCGATATGCAATTTTCAACGTTATGAATGTCATGTAGTAAAGCAGCCAATAGCTTGCATTCCTCAGTAACCTGAATGGTTTAAGATGGAATGACCCTCTTAGAAATACACGAACCACTTCCGTTTTAAAAAGACGCAATAATTTACCTGTCTTTATTGCCTAACACTGTAAATAAACAATCATAATAATGCAAACGTTCCATTGAGCAAGTACTGTCGTGAATTAAAACGTCCGGACTGTTAATAATTTATTTCATTTGTCAGCGCTCGGCTGTGTACAGACATTCATTTGTCTGACAACACAGTTATATACGGCACCGGACGTTTTCAGTCGAGTGCCACACATTGGGTAATGTTATGATTTCTTATTTAAAATACAATCTTTTGAAATTACCTCGTCTGTGTTCTAGTAATTATAAAGGCCCACCCACTGAGACACTGTCTGGTAGGTACGAACGTGTGCCAAATATGGACCGGTGCACATTATCATTAGCACAGATGTTTGGGGTATAGACTCGCCACCCAATCTAATACTTGTCCCACGTTGTACGGAACATATACAAATACATATGTTCCGTACAACATGGGACCCGTATTAGATTGAATGGCGAGTCCATACTCTAAGCATATGTGATCATTCGTGCAAAATACTCTGTAAGACGTCGCAGAACCAGGTCATTGTAGGGCCGCCTCTGAAATCTTAGCTCGTTACATCTATAGCTTTTATGAACGGGAAAAAATATCTTAACTTCATGTGCGTACAGTTTTTCAGTATTGTCATAACACTCCTTATATTATACACATGTAACTTAGAAAAATGGAAGAAAAATTATACAGAGACGTCATGATTGTAATTTTGCGATCAGGCTTGCCTTGCCTATAAGGTGTTTACCCTATCTGCAGAATGCCTCGCAGACTTCTCAGTAAATAATATATCTGGATTTAAGTCTTCACTTTAACAGCGTAAACTGTTTTCTGCTAAGGCATTTACACATCTATTACCATAAGCCCACTTATTTTAATTCAATAAACTAAAGAAATTTTCAGGATGAAATCGTTCATTTATGTAATAAAACCAGCGTCGATTAGATGGTGCTCTACGAACGTAAGTCTATATTTGCTAAGAACCGGGTTAAGCTTGTGTTGCAGTTAACGTGGGAGAAGCGCTACCTGCACACAAAGCATCTAATGTTTTCGGCGACGTATTGTGTGCATTGAGCACAGAAAAAATAATTTATTTGGAAGAAGTGTGTAATAAAACGTCGCAAGTTAGGGTTTGTATATGAGCTTACATGTTCTGAATTAAAAGGCATTTTAGCTCACATGAGCACGAAGTTCTCATGGTGAGCTATTATAATAGCTGGATGTCGATCGTCCGTCGTCTGTCGTCAGTCCTAACACAGCACTAGAAGCCATATTTTGAACGGTTAGAAAGTTTGTCTTCATAAAAGCTAGGTCAACTTCGAAACTAGATCACGTTGAAAACTAGGTCACCAGGTCAAATCATAGAAAAACCTTGTGAACAATCCAGATCGCACATTTCATAAGCAAAAACTAGGACAACGGGTCAAATCATAGAAAATCCCATAGTACACTCTAGAAGCCGAAACTAGGTCACTTGGGACCAAAAACTAGATCACCAGTTCAAATCATATATACTACAATTTGCACCCATTCAGACTGAAACATGGTCAGAATGTTTGTCTTAATAAACTCATGGTCAGGTTTGAACTAGGCAACATGGAATCAAAAACTAGGTCAGCATGATATTTTTTTTCATCATTCTAGAATCCACGTTTTGCACCCAGTGATGTTAGTCAGACTGTTTGTTTTTTTAAATCTTGGTCAAATTTGAAACTGTGTCTCATTGGTAACATGGGATTAAAAAGTAGGTCACCGGGGACGTTAATCATGATCTCTTGAACTACGTTTTATTTTTGAAGCCACAGTTATGAAACTCGGTCTGTGCGTACATTTTTGAAAGCAGGTTTCAAGCTTATCCTCGGCTGACCTTAATCATGACTTTTTGACCTACTTTCTTTGCGTTTGATGCAATGATACTCGGGTGAGTTATTTAGGGCTAGCGTGACCGTCTTGTTGTAAGTAAAGGTTACAAATCGTCTGCCCATCACCATATCGTCGTGTATGGGTGCACTAACATCAGGGATGTTACAATCTAATAATTCTAATAGTTATCTAATAAATTCTGCTAGTATCAAGCTCACACGCAAAAGGTTTGAACACTCAAAGAATCGATCATAAAGGAATTTTACTTTTTACATTGAGACTCAGAAAGTTAATCACTGATTTACACTCTCATGTAGTGTTTCAAGAATATCGCTGGATATTTTACACTTGTTCGTCTGAGATGTAACACCGTGATAACTTGTAAGGTTTTCACGCGCCAAATTTTGACTCGGTCGTTAATTGGCCATACCGAGCATTCCTTTTCAGCAATTAAAATCGGTCCCTTCGAAATCGGGAGGCTCTGAGTTCGATCTTTTTACAAGGAATGACACATTACGACACACGGGGGTAGCATACGCTTTATTGAAATGCTGTCTCTCATTTTCTCTAACTATCCATCATAGATGATTGTTCCAGTCTCGAGAGCGATTGTCATAAATGGAGAGAACTTGTTTCGTAAAATAAGTTTCTTCCAGTATCAATAAAACATGGCAACTTAATTTTCTAAAATCTATTCCGTAAATCTCATTGCCCCACCCAGTCGGACAGAAATTATGTAAGGAACACATGGATATGTAAATCACACGCAAGATTGTATTGGCAGATTTTATCTGTGATACTCCATTAAATGACAGCTGGTGCACCTGTATACCATTTGGCTTCCAAGCAGAAAAATCTGTTGAAAATGCAATAATGATATGCATTTTTCTCTTCTACTGCTAACTCCATTCACACTTTAATACCCCATCTTACTAATTACACATGGTATGGATCCGCCCCAGAGAATATGAAAGTCAGGTATAAAGCGAGCACCTACAGAAATCATATCGTCTCCATGGTAACATATTGTTGACATATGAGAAATATATTTTTTCTATGTCTTGAATATGTTCAAGCAATTATTTCCACGTGTGAATGTGTATTTAGCCGTTGTTTAAGTAATAACCGTTCAATATGTACAGGTAATACTTGCTGAAACAAATCCTGTCAGTTAATCTGCCATTGTTCATGAACACAAATCCTGCAATGTCTGTTGTCTGACCAGTAAATATAGCAATATTGTCAAGGAAAGCTTCATAAAAAACTCGTTTATTTTATTGTTTTATTTTTATATAAAAATATTAAATATTTTGTTATTTATAAAGAGGTTACTATATGAAGTGAAACCACTTTAGACAATCGTTTAACTGTTGCAACTCTAGGCACGTCTGTGCTGGTGCAGCATAAAATTCAGTAATCTCATATTGCAATAACGCTATTACAACAGTTATCAATTATTAGAAACTTGCTCTCCAGACTAAAGGGAAGCAACAACCGAACAAAGTGTTTAGTGTTTTTGCTTTTATCGTTCTTAAAACCAATTTGATCAGTATGTAATATAATTTAGTATAGCGCTGTTATATCGAGTTAACGATGCTCCTTTAAATACATAAATTACAATAAATTTTACCAGGTTTCATGGCGAGCAAGCATGAGTCTAAATTGTATTTGATATAAATATAATTATACTATATATAAACGAAAAAATAACATTAGTCATCCTTTTCAGAATGGCGAACGCTCGGGCAAAAGCGGAGCAGGCCGACCAGGCGGCGTTGAAAGCCGAGCAAGACTCGGACACAGCTAGGTTGAAAGCTAAACAGTATGCACCGGAATTTCACCAACCAGGTATAGCACTGACAGTAATTTAGTTCAACAGTTTTAGTTCAAAGGTTTTAGTTCAACAGTTTTAAAATAAGTATTGGTATCAGTGGCGGTTATTGCTTGTCTGTAGTCTCTATTTTACGTATAGGTCAACGTATCAATATAACATTGCACGAGTCGTAGTTTAGATCACCTGTCAATGAAGTGCTGATGGCACTTGATATCCGTTGCCCTTCGGTGTTCGTCAGTCGTGCATCGTCAACGATTGCTTCACGTGATATATCCTTAACCACTGGGCCAGTTTCCACCAAACATCATAGGATTGTTGCTTGGATGGACATATTTCAAAATTACTCACAGAGTTCTGCTCCAAATCACAATTATCATGTTTATTTATAGATGTTCGCCTAATTGTTTTTGTTTAAACCTTTAAACGACATCTCCTCTTTAACCACAGAGCCCATTTCAGCCGACTTACGAGGAGTGTTGCTTGTATGTGTTTCTGTGTATGTTGTTCAAATCCATAATATAAAAATGATTAAAGTCAAGAGTTTTCTTGCTTCTCTCTGTTTACAATTCTCAAGACTTTCATTTCGTATTTTTCACAGTTCATTTTGACATGTTTTTATTACTTTTACATTTAGCGTTTGATGTTGAATCGTCATTTTGTCGATAATGACAAGGAACCAGCACTTCGAATCAAGCTTTTAAAATTGATGTATTCTATGTTCACATCCGCTGCTGATATTTTGCATAAACTCTATTGTATTAAAATAGTGTTTCTAAAAAAAATTGGACTAAACTTTTTAAAGAACCTGTATGAAAGTTGCAAATATATTAGTTAGACATAATTGCTATGGTTTTATTACATCTTGTACACTTTTCACAAAGCATAAGTAAATGCAAATGTTATTTTGATTTGAGAACGACGAATAGTATTTATGCCACATGTGTTGTTTCGTAACACTGGTACGTTAAGCCCTGTAACAATGCTGAAGTGCAATTTAATGTTGTTTGGCAAGTGGTACCATCTATAGACCCCACTGATAAGGGACACATTCCTACATGACAAAGAAAATACGTTCATTAATTCAAAATAAATTGCTTGCATGGTTTTAGATTGGATCAATGAATCGCCGATTCCTTTGATATATAACAGCCTGTGTTTGTAACTGTAGCGATACATATTCAACGTAAACTTGTATTTCAGGCACAGATATAATGAAGAAAAAACTACTGGAACAGAACCATAACGGCCAGCCAATGGATGACACCTATGACTTCAGCCATATGGATCTAGAGCAGAACCATAACCCGCATCAACGCTCAAAATCAATGATGATGCGGGATGATGGCCATCGAGGCCTACCGCCCGGATTGGGCATGGACCAAGGTTTTGGTCCGAGTAGAAAAACTAGTGCACAGGCGGATTTTAATTATCTTAATGTTAACAATCCTTTATTAAACACGACGCCAAATTCCCTCAACCCTTCTCAAGATACTGTGATTTCCAATCATTCTTCGCATAACCGGAGTCCTTCATTAAAAATTAGACGCTACAGCTTCTTAGCTGGCTCTAGAAGAGGGCGTGGTTTTAGTGAGTTATTTAATTCCACAATTCTAAATGACCACTTTGATCAGTATTCGGCTCAACGTGACGATAGTGGCCTAGAAAGGGATTATCTTACTCCGGAGGACCGTATTTCCAAACGTATGCACCCCAGTGATACTTCTCCTGATTCCGGTGTCTCAGAAGGCGTGGATGATGGAACACGCCCCTTCACGCGCCGCAGAACTCTGCCTTGTATAGTAAAAGACGATGAAACTGAAAACAGCGCTAAAGCAGCAGTTAAAGAACAAGCTCATAGCAGTGAAAACTTAGCTCGAAAGAATCCGGAAACTTACATCATTGAAAACGGTATTAGAAAAAGGGTAAAGGGAGTGACAAGAAATCCTCAGCCTTCAAACCGGGCCTCATCAAGGGGCGATTTACCAAAGGAGTATAGAATTGAAAGCCAAAACCCAATTGCAAGATCGGGAAAACACGGTAGTCTTCCAGATATCACTGCCATTCAAAAGACTGACAAGCCGTCTATGTCGCGTGAGGAGGCGTACAAGTTAAGCTCCGCCCGAAGGGAGGAGTTAAGAAGACTTCAAGACTTAGCGGAGAGGCGCCGACAGGGAGATGTTACAGTCATCCTAGGCGATTTAAGGGTAAGATATGAAATTCTAATTTGCAGTTAATTTATAACCTTTGTGACAGTGTTTATCTTTTGATTTTCCATGTCGATATCGTGCAGAACATAACCTTTTCTAATATATTTTTGACAGTATTTCTATTTTGAAACATTATTTATTAGTTGTTCTTTCCTTTACTACAGGATTTTGTGCAGCAAAGGCAACTACTAGTTTTGGTTATAGCATTGAATTTGAGTTTAGCTACAATGTTTTTCAACCTGCTTTCCTGAGCAGAGAGCCTTTTGGTCATTCCTACCCATAATTCCCTGGTTTTGAAGGATTTCCTGTCATGTGACAAAACATGACGTAATATGGCGTCTTGCCATTGAAGGAAATCGAAGGAGAGGAGAGGATTTTGTGGACGTGTTAACGCTTTCTTGTTTGAATTGGATACAGAACGTCGATGGAAGATTCGGTCAAGGCAGCAGTGTTCTAGACTAAAGAATGGTGAATGTAGTGAAGAATTCCCATGGAAATGTTGAATTTCAACTAGATCGGAGACAGACAACGCTAGCTAGATTAAGGGAAATCAATCTTGTATGAAATACTGAGGGATGTCGGTAAACATGTTATTTGTAACATTTGTTAAATTTTCCCATACAAGAGAATCATGAGGGCTGGTGTAACTGGTCAGACATACATATTCTATGTAAACTATTGTCATTTTAGACCAAAGATAGATTAATTTAGGTGTGTGAATTGTAAGTTGTTATTTGTTCAAGTCACAGCTAATATTGCTGCTTTTTCTAGCTGAAGAGTATGAGTTTATTTCTCAAAACTGCAGAGCGTTGAAACATATTTGCCGGTTCATATATACCTCCAATTTGCTTTATATTATGAGCGACATTATCTGATTATTTCCGATTGACTACGTGATTTCATTTACTCCATTATATCAACCAGTAATCACTTTGTAGAGCTCATGTTGTTTTTACCAAGTTTGTTGAAACGGTGTTATGATCTATTAAAATATGATATTATGCAAATATTTTGTAGGGCCCCAGTTGTCGAAAGTCAACGTTTTCCATACCTGATTGCTAGATCAAAAAAGTTTTAAAAACATATAGAAAAAATGTATCGTTTGTAGATTTTTTGTTGTAGAAAACCTAAATGCATACCTCAGAGTTCCTTCTATTAGAAGTATGTTATGCATATTTTCGCTTTTGTACGAATACATCTCACGAGCATTTTTATTTAAACATAAGCGTTACCTGTCTGTCTGTACACCTCTGTTACATGATTAAAAATGGATAAAAACAGATATTTTACCTGCTATGAGACAATCGTGTATCTTCTTCTGAAAAAAAAAACAATATCAAAATCTGTATTAGTTTGCGAGCTCGATCAAAAAATATGACACGTGGTACTTTGCTAACGGTTTAACTAAAATCAAGGATTTCGGGTCCTTGAAAATACGACAATTTATTGATTGACAGTAATATGATTTATCTATGCTTAAATCTTTTAATTTGTTAAACAAACATTACATTTATCAGCGTTAGTTTGACTTTTTATGCTGAAGTCTTGTCACATGTGTACATGAAGTGTTGTGTGTGATTAAACAAGGTTATGCTGAAGTTTTGTCACATGTGTACATGAAGTGTTGTGTGTGATCAAACAAGATTATCCTCTGACCCAGTTTAAAGAAACCAATGCAACATTTTGATTTTTGATGCTTATTTTATAGCATCATTGTTCAACTGATTGTCAAAATTATTAATTTATTGTTAATTGAAAAAAACGCATGACTATGACCATATTTATTTTTGTTCACGTGTTTATTGTCAAGTCTCGTGCATGTCTGTCACTCCTACAAGCTACGCTTCAAGTTTTTAAAAAACCAGAGTTCATTTTGTGTAAATATGAATTGTTTCTGGAAGTGTTCATACGAAAGCTTGTTTTGTGTACACGAAGGACAGAAATTTACACATGTTGACGTTACCTTCACTGACTGAGTTATCTATGTCTTTCAGAATACGTGGTTTTCATACTACCCCCGACACCATGTTAGGGAATGTTGTTTAGTAAAGATGTATTGTTTCATATAATTTATTATGTTTCATCGATAGATTCCTCTTTTTTATTTATTTTGTTGCCGTTTTGATGTTAACTGTCTGTTATTGCATTATTGTCCAGTTTTCCCATATGTTTATATTCGGACTTGTATATATTGGAAATACTTTCTGTATTAACAAACGCACAAGAAGGTAGAGTTTAGATTTTAAGAAATTACCTTTTCTGCCTTACACACGTTAGATTGTTAATTGGTGATACTGAAAAGTGAATAACTTTGTTAAAATCTAATGCAAAATTCCTGTACAGATGCAGGATATTTCGGTATGCCAGACTGGTTGATAGTTCTTACAATTATAATAAAGAAAGGTCTAATGATGCAAATAGAGAGAAAACCAAAAATGTGAATAATTAAGTGCTTTAATATTTGAAACAAGTCGTACAGTCCAACGGCCTTACATTATTCCATGTTATTTAAACACCAAATATCATCTGTTCAAATCATAGATCATTGTCATCATTTTCTGACATAAAAACATCTGGACCTAATGTAAAGAAACGTTTGTTTGAGGCAAGTCTCTCATTGCAGGCGACTGATTAGTCAAGTTATAAAATTACGTAATTTCTAGCCAATCAGAAGGCAGCTGTTTTAGACTTGTCTCATAGATAAGACAAATCACCTTTGAATCTGAACCAAAGGCGTAAAAGTACGCGCTGTTCACTTTTCGGTATCCAGTATTGACGTCATAATTGAAGGCCCCTCTTATTTACAACCAGAAATACAGAATAAATTTAGATTCTTCTATCACGTCTTTTGTCAAATTATTAAACATTTAAACAATGTGTAGCTGAGATTGATACCACATACTAGTATTCACCACTCAACATGATCTGACTTCAATAACAAGCTATTTAGCCCGTTCAAATATGTGATTCAAGATCTAGAGCAGTGCTGTTGATGAACCATTCAGCCCATTAAATAAATCGACAGCTGGACTAGTTGGCTAAACAGACTACCAGAAACGCGTTGCTTACGATACATACACCAAAGCAGCAGGAGGAACTGGAACTAACTCCACGCCTGCATCGCACTTAGACGATAGTTGAGTACATGACAAACCTCGGTACCCTGTCTTCTAGTCAGTTTCAGGCCTGATTTATATAGTTTTATTGTCAAATTGTATTAAAAAACGCTTAGCTACTGTAAAGCAGGGTATTATGACAATCCTACAGGATTTACTATAGAAAAATTCCAAATTAAAGTTCACAGAAAACATTCTTACATGGGATTTCATGTATTTCGAATGTTCTTTAAAATTGATTTCCGAATTATGAAAATAATGAAATTAATACCACTGGAAAGGTAAGAAATTCACAGATTAGTATGAAGTTTGTTTCTCAAAACATTAAGTGGTGATGAAATTTTAAAGATTACAGATATTAAAAAAGGATATCAATGTAAAAAACATCATATAAAATGATGTTAGTACATTACTTTATTTTCAAAATCTAGTGTCTGAAATGTGCACAAGAAATTTTCTTTTATTCTAGATCTAACATCTTTTTGAAAGCGCAATGCCGGACATTTTTCATTGATACAAATGTACTACATTGTACAATGTATTTTAATAAAAGGGCACAGCAAACACCCATAAGGTTCCTAATGTTGTAAGTGATAATAAAGTAATTAAAACCCATGACCAAAGCATTATGCTTGTAATGAAGACAAACTCAAAATTAAGACCACTAGGAAAAAGAATCTTGGTATTGGGCAAGGCCAACGTTGTGACCCTCAGAGTGATTGTAAGCACACAAAAGCGTGTGTGAAAACTGAAGCAGAACTCCAACAGAAACGTAAGTTTGACCTATGAGTGAGATGGCCTATATGCCTAAACGTCCAATGTCAGCAATGAACAAATAAATAGATATTCGGATTTTCTGACAGAAAACTGTGCAATTGACCATAAAAACCAGACCATTCATGGGTATACATAATAAGAAAAAGTGATTAACAGGATTAGTGACAAAAATGAAGATGACATAGAGCTGAAATGTTGAGGGTACCCATGTTTTGTTAATAAAGGGTAAAAAAGCTCCAGGCCACTGTTTCCCATATTCTAAATTAGCTGAGATCTTATTTGTCTATATATATATATATACATGCAATTAATAATAACAAGAAATTGAAGGTACAGAGATAAACATTTTGTCCACCTCCGGTGCACATAACAACATACCTACTGCTCAGACCTTGCCCTGATTTAAACTTGCATGGGATGTTATGGACAAGCACATTGGTTGTAAAGTTTGTGGACAGCGTCTAAAAATTATGTAAAAAATTTCTACGTAGTCTGGATTTGGCGAATAACAGATTTTGACTGGGTCTTAGAGTTATATCCATGCTTGTTTGTTAGCACAAATAATTACTTGACATAACAGACAATAATAAGCTTCGTTATTCAAGTTACACTGTATGCAGCTGTTGTATTGAAATGTTGATGGAAAATAGTTTTCTTTAAAAACTTCTAAACATATTTCAAATACTAATGCTAAACATGCTAGATACACGTATACAACAGAAATTCGTTCAGCCTGTATGCCTGCTAAAATTGAGCACCATTCTCTAAATCACAAGTGAACAAGTATTTTATTGGCTATTATTGAATCCTGTCAACATTTTATTGAAATGCACATTATGTTATAATAATAATAATAATAATAATAATAAACTACTAATAATAACGAATTCTTTATTTTCAGAAGGTATCAAATTTGTTACGCATATACATCAGGATTAAATTAAATGTACATGTATACATATTTTCAATGAGGCCTTCTATAAAACAACAACATATCAACATACATTGCATAGGCAAAAAAATATAAAAATATACATTACATACACAGAGTTAATTTAGATTCTATCACGTCTTTTAAAATAAAATCATCAAACCATTTCAATGTGTACAGACCTATAAAGATTTGCCAAACCCTTATTCCCAAGAATTTCTATATGCCAGTAATCATCAGCATGAATTGTATCAATAAACACAATCCTGATAATGCCTAAACACAATCTGATCGGACATTAATAGCATATCAAATTACAGAGGGTAAATTTAGTTATAATTCTCTAGCGTATTCCGTTTTTCATGATACATTCCTGTACAGTAAAAATTATGTACATTTCTTTGAATGGTTAGGAAATTTCAAGTGAACTCCAACTGTCACAAATAACAAATTGTAAGATAGCTATTTTCGTTGATTTACGTTGATTAATTTAGTCCTTTTGCAATAAATTTAAAAATTTTTTAATTTCCGTTATTTTTTATTTGACAAGTCAAGGATTTAACATTTTTTTCCCGTCAGCATATTTACAAGTTATATACGTAAAATATTATCACTTTAATAATCTTACTTAGCAATATGTTTGTATTTTTAGAGACATTTTCTAGTTTATTCAAGAAGATAATCTTTATGGAATCAGATATCTACTATGTTTAAAAGCAGATGGCAAAAGATTAATATCCAAAATCAAAGAGATATTTTTAATATTATACCGGAAATAACATATCTCTTTCACGTTCGATATAGTACTTTGTACTTTAGAAAATTTTTCATTAGCTGGGACAAAAATATGTTTTACTTATATCCGAATCTTTCTATCTTATAACAGATACATGACTATGAACCGTATCTTCCTTTACATTAAATGTCAAAGGTAGTAGATATATCGGGCTATTAAAAAACAGATATCGTTATTACATTGAAAGATACGTATTTCCGGATCGATATATAGTCTTTTCAACATTAATAATAATAGCTCAAGTTTTAATATCTATAATAACGTGAAATATCTTTATTAAACAGAAGATATAATTTACAGATTCTCTGACTTTTACATCAAAATTAAATGAACCATAAAGTATTCCTCCAATGCAAGTGCCTACAATAAAGGACAACAACTTCTCAACATATATTGCATCTGGCAATAATTATAAAAGTATACATGGTCACACACAGGCCTGGAGTTTTATAGGTGTTTACTGTAACCAGTGATTAGTTACACTGATAGCCCTTTTTAAAATATATCAGGTCAAATCACATTTTTGTAGGACTGTGTAGCTGATTTTGATACCACCAATTCCCCTTTTCAACAAGACTTACCCATCTTCAATAACAGGCAATTTAACCTGCTCGAATATGCTTTTCAAGATCTAGAACAGGTCTGTTAATGAACCATGCAGAAAAATCAACAGCCGGGCAGCAGCTAAACAGACTACCAGACACGCGTATCTACCGATACATACAACCAACGCAGCATCAGGCAGTGGCATCAACTCGGTGCTTGTATCACAAACAGTCAAACGATAGAGGAGTACCAGGCCAACATTAGTACCCTGTCATCCAGCCACTGGTTGTTGACACATATTCATTTTCTAGATTATGAATATTTTGACAAGTTTTCTTACTTATGTTTATTGGCAAGATATGCAACTCGGGTTTGTTATAGTATACATAGTTTGACCAAAAATACATGAATATGTGTCAAACCCCTGTCTTTCAGGTCAATTTGTTAGAGTGTATATAAACCACTGAACTGTTGTAACTCAAGGAATCATGACACTCCTATAGGATTTACTATATTCTAACGTGGAAAAAGAAGCAAAGTATTTTTACAGTAAGATAGATAACGTTGTTTGTTATAACTCTAAATTGATTTCCCAGTTTAACAGTATGAGAGTAATGGAATTAATGTCGAAATTTCGAAAAGTAGACCATCCCATTGACACCAATATAAAAACGTTACAAATAGTGACGTTGATACATGGATCCAGTCTTGTACCTGCAATGTACACTGGGAATTTTCTTTTATACCAGTTCTACCATCGTTGTAAAGCAAGTTGCCGGAAATCTTCATTGATCCCAAGTGCACAACACATATCATGAGGTTTGTAATGATGTAACGATAGAAATACAGAGTTTTTTTCTTCAGAAAATACGTTTTGTGAACTTTATTTGTAACTGTAGTTTTTGAAGTAATAAATAAGGCCAAAGTGTTAAAGTCCCAGGATCTTTTTGAATTTACTGATATTGTAAAATAAATATACCGATAGGATAATGATAGAACCATGTTCTATTCACTCTAAAACTATGTTGACATATTCTTTTCATTTGTATTTAAGTCGCCTTTTCACGAAAAAGAGCTGCAACGAAGCCTTTTTTATTTTTTTGCAAAATCAGTGAAAAAAACACTGCTCTTTATTTCTGACATGCACACCGATTTAAAAAGTAAAGTTAAATGTTTTTAGTGCAAAAATGTCATTTTTGAGGTAAGACATCTTTTTTGGTAAAATAAGAGCGACTTGTTTATATTGTCCTGGGACTTGAAGCTTCAAATGAAAACAAACTCAATATTAATTAATTGAAAGCAGGGAACAATATGTATGGAAACTGAAGCAGAACGCCAACAGAAACATAAGTTTGACCTATGAGTGAGATGACCTATATGTCTCAACGTTCAATGTCAGCAAAGAAAACATAAATATATACCCGTATTCGGATTTTCTGACATAAAACTGTGACATTGACCGATCAAGATTTCAAAGGTATACGTAATCACTGAGAAAGCCATTAATAGGATTGATAACAAAACTGAAGGCGATATATAGCTGAAATGCTGATGGTACAATGTTTTGAAACAGCGGGGAAACACCATAGCATGGTCATGGAGTCGAGTCATCCGGTGAGGAATTAAGGTATTTTTATATATTTTTTCATAGCACGTCGTAATTTATAATGTTAATTGACCAGTATATTATTCACTGTCATTATTTCGCCTTTGATAGCGCATGTTTGGGCGAGGTGCCTGATTGACCTACTGCACCATGGTTTGATCTCTTACATAAAATAAAAGACTGGTGTTTATCTAAGTACAACCAGGAACGGTCTATTTTTTTAGTATTCCTGGTACAACCTAGGGAACCTTTGTGGCGTTTTGGTTGTTGTTATGACGTATGGTAGTGTTTGCTATAAGTTATGTCAACAACATTTGCATGGTACGCCGGGCAATTTTTACCTACATGTGGTCTGGAGACATTAGCCTCTTAGCAAATGCTGCATCCGAATTGATATCATTACTCTGTGTATCTAACGACGATAAATTTGTGACCCGTCATGGCAAGAAACCATATCATATGGAATATAATGGCGAACGGTCATTACGAAACTATATTATAATCATGCGTTGTTTGTTAGTAAACTTCACATCAAGCACCCAAACTATATGCTCAGCGTAGGCACAGATGTGAATAATCTTGATGCACTACATGGTCGAACTTGCAGCTGTATATAAATATGTACATTCGTGAAGCAGCTGAAAATAACGAATATGTACACGCACAGTTGTGCAGAAAAGTGTTGGTTTCTTAAAATCCGGATAAAAACATGATTGCTGTTTACGACTTCTTCATTGCAACCTGACTACACACTTCATGCAGTAGAGAGTTTCTCGAGAAGATTGTTTTTTCTCGAAATTTAGGTTTCTGTATTTCCTTTTCCTTAATTTGTCTTGAGCAAGTATTTAGATGACTACTGGGTTTGTACAGTTTAAGCTTCTGAAAACTCAAACTGTACTGTAACCCAGTGAGACACTCGACGCAATTGCAAAACTTTGGTTCTTTTAAATAATTTTCTAGAGTGCCATTCATTAAGCTTACTGCTACCACATATAAAATTAATGTTGCTATTAAACAAACTGTACAACTTATTTCGTTACCGTTATTATTTTCTGTTGTTGTTTGCAGTTTGTCGATGTTATGAATGCAGAAACTTATAGAGAAATTTTACAGCTTCTTCTGTACATGTATTATGAAATGCCAGCACAAATCACAGCATTTACCATGTTGTGGTCGGGCTCTACAGAATCAAC
Organism: Saxidomus purpurata; assembly: GCA_022818135.1. Lineage (NCBI taxonomy): Eukaryota > Metazoa > Mollusca > Bivalvia > Venerida > Veneridae > Saxidomus > Saxidomus purpurata. The sequence continues at coordinate 35,646,504 of JAFMSR010000012.1, read as the reverse complement.
ACTTTGCAAAATCAATTGTCCGTATTGCCCAGCTTGTCTGAAAGCACATACTGACGAGTACATTTTTTAAGAATTTTAACGATTAAGTTCTTGCGGACAAGTGACTTCCTTCAATTAGTCAGTGCTGATAAGTAATAAATTTGAATATGTACTCCGTCGACATTTCACGGCCCACATATTTGCCAATGAAGTGCAAGTAACCCTTCATTCTAATGTGCCTTCACAAACGCTGACGCCACCCCTAGAATGAATGTATAGATATTCTTAACAACGAAATTACAATGGTTATAGGGTAATAAACTATCTAGCGTGTAATCATAATGCTTAACGATACAGAATAAATGTTCACGTGGCAAGCTGGTCGCATTACCTCATCAGACTTTTGAAAGTCAACTGCATGGTAGTCTCAATAATTCGACTCCAAACACAGACCCATTTTACATAAGGACATTTTATAGATACCTGCGCTTATACGGGACTGGATAGCGCCTAGTAAAAGATATGTTGAGTACAATAATTTGGACTAACTGCATATTATATGCCTAATTAAAATTTATACAAACACATCAAGACAAAAATGTATAAAGTAAACAATGAACCTATGCTACTAGAAACAATTCTATCCAATGTATGTCTCCTTATACCAAAACGGCCGGAGTTATCTTGTTTTCCCCATATCCGCCCGCCTGTAGTATTATGTTATCCGCCCAAATGAAATGTTACAAAAATATATGTCAGCATTATATACCACCATAAGTTCGCCTCTCATTTATGGCTCAAACATATGAACGATGGGGGAGACGCTTTTTTCATAAAGTCTGTTGTTGTTTTCGTGTTTTGAAGTTTATGCTTTCTGCTTAGTATCAACTGGTGGGCAAATGGGGTCAAACACTAACTAAAGTAATTCACGAATTCATTTTCATTTGGAATCCTATTTTTGTCATATTTGATTACTTTTATTGAAAACCAGCAGAAATTAATAATGTAGATAAATAACATTTGAGATTGGGACCGTATCTCAATTTGAACGAGATATGTTTCAGGGTAAGCTGTGTTACATATGTTTTATTCTACTTTTTGACAATCCTGCTTGTTTATTTAGATAAATGTATCTTAATGTCCAAAAGTCATGCGTATGTTTTCTTCAACGGTAAAACCTTGGAATTTTAACTATCTCTGGTTTGTTGCAAGATACTATAGGTTACACAATATCAAATATTAAGAAGTTAATGATTTTTTGATACTTATAAGTTAACAGTTATTCATTAACTGTTAACACTTATAAGTGAAAAGATATCAATAAATACTCAAACCATATGAGTTGATACCAAGCAGTAAGCATAAACTTCGAAACACGAAAACAACAACAAACTTTATGAAAAAAGCGTCTCCCCCATCGTTCATATGTTTGAGCCATAAATGAGAGGCGAAACAAGATAACTCCGGCCGTTTGGTATAAGGAGACATACTTTACATTGGAAAGAATTGTTTCTAGTCGCATAGGTTCGTTGTTTACTTTATACATTTTTGTCTTGATGTGTTTGTATAAATTTTAATTAAGCATAAGCCATGCAGTTAGTCCAAATTATTGTACTCAACGGATGAATATCGTTATATCTTTTGCTAGGCGAATAAGAGCAGGTATCTACAAAATGTCCTTATGTAAAATGGGTCTGTGTTTGGAGTCGAATTATTGAGACTACCATGCAGTTGACTTTCAAAAGTCTGATGAGGTAATGCGACCAGCTTGCCACGTGAACATTTATTCAGTATCGTTAAGCATTATGATTACACTCTAGATAGTTTATTACCCTATAACCATTGTAATTTCGTTGTTAAGAATATCTATACATTCATTCTAGGGGTGGCGTCAGCGTTTGTGAAGGCACATTAGAATATAGAGTAACTTGCATATGTGGGCCGTGAAATGTCGTTCAAAATTACGTACTCTACTTTTCTACGTTTTCAAGTTCTTTTTACTTTAACTGACCCTTGTAACCATAAATGCTTCCGATTACACACAGAATAATACATTTTCATAAACAGGAAAGATTAGATGCAGGAAACTAAATTTTTAAAGTTTGTCGTGACGGATACTTGTCAGCACTGACTAATTGAAGGAAATTGAAAAGAACCAAAGTTTTACAATTGCGTCGAGTGTCTCACTGGGTTACAGTACATTTTGAGTTTTCAGAAGCTTGAACTATACAAACCCAGTAGTCATCTTAATACTTGCTCAAGACAAATTAAGGAAAAGGAAATACAGAAACCTAAATTTCGAGAAAACAATCTTCTCGAGAAACTCTCTACTGCATGTAGTGTGTAGTCAGGTTGCAATGACGAAATCGTAGACAGCAAGCATATTTTATCAGGATTTTAAGAAACCAACACCTTTCTGCACAACTGCGTGTGTACAATATTCGTTTACGGATGCACATATTTATATACAACTGCAAGTTCGACCATGTAGTGCAACACGGGTGCTCGGCAGCATGCTTTTATTCACATCTGTGTCTATGCTGAACATATAGTTTGGGTGCTTGATGTGAAGTTTACTAACAAACAACGCATGATCATAATATAGTTTCGTAATGACCGTTCGCCATTATATTCCATATGATATGGTTTCTTGCCATGACGGGTAATGATATCAATTCGGATGTAGCATTTGCTAAGAGGCTAATGTCCCCAGACAACAGGTAGGTAAAATAATTTTCTTTAAATACTGCTACTAAACATATTTCAAATACTAATGCTACACATGCTAGATTCATGAATAGTACGGAAATTGTCAAGAATCTGCCCAGGGTGATCTAGCGTTGAGCTAACTTGTTGGTTATTGGAAATCAAGACAACAATTATGACGTAGATCATCTCGGCAACGCTCAACATGATGAAAAAACGGAGTCTTTCAGAGTAAATGCTTGCTGAAATGGAGCACCATTCACTAAATCGCAGGTGAACTGTTTTTTTCTGGGCCATTTATTGAACATTGAAATGTACATTCTATTGAAACAAAACAGTGTGTAGAAATGAAGTTTCTGGGGTGCCAACATACGAATGTAGTTAAATACATCTATTATATACTTACTATCAAAATTATCTGTGAAGAGCTGTAAGCACAAATTACTGGCTCGCGATATTGATGATGTCGGAGTTAAGAACTCGAACTACTTTTAAGGTTACGAACGTTGTATTGAAGGTTTCTATCCCTGTGCGAAAAGCTTCTCTTCGTAAAGTCAGATTTTAAAATCAAAAGAGTTCTCGGCATAAGAAATCCGGGCTATATTTTTCACTATTCGCTCTATCATCTTAAAATGTTTTCAGCTAAGGCATTGACACATCCATTACCATAAGCCCACTTACTAATATTTTTAATTCAATAGACTTTGAATGCATGTACCTTTCTGTGAGAAGTTTTCTGGACGAAATCGTTCATTTCAGGTTTTACAGGTTTGTCAAAAAGTAAAATAAAACTCATGCTAGACAGCTTACTCCGAAAAAAAGATCTATCTTGTTCAAAGTTGAGATATGGTCTCAATCTCATTGTTATTTATCTACATTATTAATAAAATACGACAAAAATAGGATTCCAAAAGAAAATGAATTCATGAATTACTTTAGGTAGAGAGACACATAAAATGCAATCATCTATTTTCATACGTCTCTGGTTGACTTATGGCTTTTGTATTATTCACTTGTTCCAGTTTTCCTTTGTTTACATGCAGTTCAAAGCAATGTTCCCTCGCTGTATGTTTGAAATTTTTAAATGTTTATTTTGCATATTATTCTAATGAATTGAAGCATACCAAAACGTGTGTGTACCATTACTCATCTTTTGATTAGACATGGCTAGTATATCAAAATCTGAAGTGTGGATGGTCTGTTCTGGTCAATGTTGAGATGATATTTGTGCTCTTGATCATCCTAACGCGTGTTTCGCTGTTCCTATTGAGTGCATTTTCATCTAACCTGTGAAAATCTGTTATATCCTAACTCGATGTGCATGCCATCTTGTGCCTGCTAATAAACATGTATTGTTGTTTCTCATGGTTAAGCATCGGTTTAAATTGTACTTCTACTGTAGGTTTGCTCGGTTCTGTCCGTCATCTCAGCTCTTCGTATCAGGACTGCATGAATCGATTCGGCGCTATGCACCACCTCCAGGGAGCTACATATAAGGTCATGGTCATACCTAGGTCTTAAAACCTGCAATGCAGTGTTATATACCAGTACTTTGTGTTCGGGCCGTAACTTCTACATGCAAGCATTGATTTTGATATAACTTGATTAACTTCATACAATTGTTTCCAATACCCTGAGCGTGTACCGTGCACTACACCATATCTACATACATACACTGATTTTGAAAATTGTTGCCCATACCAAAATATATATTCTGGTAATTTGTGACTGGGCTGAAACTTCTAATTTTGAAATAACTACTCAGTTGTGAATTCCTTGCCTGTTCAAAGTAAAGTTCACATTTCAGACAAGATCTCAACGTCAAGAAAGATGTTCTGAAACTTGAGCCAAATATTCACCTCATGGAGACTACATGCATGATCCAAGTTTCAACCAAGCTTGTTCAAGGTCAAGGTCACATTTAGGGTCAAAAGTCGTTTCTTTATCTACCAAACCCATGATTTTATTGAAACTGTTGGTAATTGTTAATCTCATGGACTGAATGTGAATAATCTGTTTCTCAACAAAGCTAGGTCAAACTTTAAAGGTCAAAGTTTACCAAACTTTATCCCTTAACCTTTTGAAGGAATTTCATCAATCTTGGGTCACACCCTAATCTCATGATGAAAAAAGTCAGTCATGCTTCAGGTCAAGTCATACGACTATATATATATATCTCAAGCCCTTTGAAGGACTTTCATCGAACTTTGGTCATATGTTCATCTCAACTGGGGACTTTGTATTACATTGCAATACTCAATCCACTTGTTCTTACAGGCGTGCACTTTGTCGTTCTTGGGAAGAACCAGCACTAAAACAATATCCTCCAACAGAAACTGCCAACTTTCTAACATAAACAGACATGGCCAGTTGCAGGGCTCTCACTAATGACCTTATGTAAACGAGAGATGATGGTGATTTCAAACAAGAGAGCCAAAATGGCCCCCAAATTGCTCACCTGGCTACTATCGGCTATTATACAAGGTCAACAATAACAGAAAGGCGGGGCAGTCCTAAAATCAACAATTTTGGAAGGGGTTAACTAGGCAATGCTAAATATCTTAACTCTAAGCTATGTTGTTTCCGAGTTTGTTTCTATATAAACACATGTATAATTAAGAGCCCCCTTGGTGGGTCAATTTTGACCCAGGGGTCACGATTTGAACAAACTCTGTAGGGGTCAACTAGGCAATGCTATGTGCTAAATATCTAAGTTCTAGGACTTGCGGTTTCAGACAGGATTCTTAAAGTTTTTTCTATTGAGTATATGTAAAATCAAACCAGAGGTCATAATTTGAACACCACTAAACATACTAAAAGCCTAATATCTAAGCTCTGAGCCTTGTTTTTCAACAAGATTTTGCAAGTTTTACCTTTCCATTGCCAAGGCAGCCAGAATTCTGGATGGAAATGAAATCTTTGAACAACTTTGATAGAGCTTCATGCAAGGAACATCCCTGCCAACTTTCACTAGAATTAGCTTAATGACTTCAGAGGAGATCTAGTTTTACGGAAATGATGGACAGACAGACATACAACTTACAGTGAGCAATCATAATGACTCACCCTGGCACATTGTGTGCTAATAAGCCAAAAAACGTATTATTTCATAAAATGATTTTATTCCTTCTTAAACAATAAAGTAGTTTATTTTATTACATTACATTTTATTCTCTTCCTATGAAGCAGTAAAAAGTCTATGTCCAGCACAATATGGACAGGATCTGTCTGAGCACAAAACAAACTTATTAACTGTCAGACCAAGTACTGAAGGTGATGAACATAAAACACCCAGACGCCACCTTGACACATTTATTATACTTATTTGCCAGCCACTTTAATACAGTAGAATAATAAGAGCACTGCATGTTCATTGTCAGGGAATACATGAAACATTTTAACTGATTCAGGCCAAACATATTTCTGAATGCAGATTATGTGCTCAACTTAGCTTGGTACTTCTCCATCCTTTGATTTTCAAGCTGTGGTTCCCCAGAAACCAAACAAACGACTCAAGATAACTACATGTATTTAAAAATCAAAGGTCCAAAACTGAAAAGTTATCTGTGCTTAACATGCTTACATTCCTGTTAATTTCATTGAATTCTTGCCAAACGTTGCCTAGAAATGGCCTAACAAACATTTCAATGTGCACTATAAAAATCATAGGGCAATATCTCAATGAAACAAGACATGAGAAATATTGCTCAAATTGTTCACCAACTAGTGACTTATTTTTGACGTCAGATGAGCCATAATTCAACTCACCCGAGACTATTTGTTCCCTGTAATTTCAAAAGAATGAAAGTAGGTCAATTGGTCACTGTCAAAGTCACATGACAAACTTAGCATTAAATTTTACGGTCACAGTCAAGGATAGGTGAAGACATGGAGGTGCTAAACATAATTAAATATTGCAACTTTTGTTAAATCATGGCCTGTAACTCTTTAAGTATTACTTCCTTCAAGCCAATAATCAAACTGATATGAGATCTTATGGTCATATACATTCTGTGCAAAAATGATTAAGATTAGTGAGAAAATAAAGCTTGTTGAGTGTATTAAACATAGTTAAATATTGCAATTTCTGCAAAATCAGGGGCCGTAACTCTCAAAGTATTAATTTGATCAAGCCTGTAATCAAACTCATCCGAGATCTTAGTCCTACACCTCTATACTACATAAATATTTTAGCTCTGGGCCTCATGGTTTTGGACAAGAAAGTTAGTATTTCCTTATATACCCTATATAAAACAAGCTAGCCTTTAGCCAATTCTGGCCCAAGGGTCACAACTTGAACAAACTTTATAGAGGACTGCTAGGTGATGCTACATACCACCTACTTTTTGTATCAAATAAGAAGATTTTTTAAAGTTTTACTTGAACAAGTCTACTGGTATCGAAGTAGTATCCGTATGCTAGCAGTATCCGATATAGCGCTACTTTTCATTCAGTGTAACTCTACAAAGAAGTCTCGATTGTTTTCATAACATTGCCTTATATGCCAGAGGTGGGTAAAAGTTTTACTTGAGCAAAATGATACTTATAAATTCAAGGTTTAAAAGTGCAACCCTGTTTTGTTTACAGGCGCAGGGCCAAGGATAACAATGTCCAATCAAGGACAAGTATTTTCCCTTGGCGGTCAAAAACAGACGACACCCAAAAACACCAAGAAAACTCAAAATCATGTTTTTACATCCAATCGATTTAAATAGTTATTTTATTATTAAAATCATATGAAAAATGCTGTAATGATACGATATCGCCCAAATCAAAATTAGTAAGCGGACCGCTCCGCCACTTACTTATCCAAGGGAGGTAACCAGTATACTGTTTCTGTTTGTTACACGAGTAGTATAAGGGAGTCATCAGAAAGGTTTAAGAAACATATAACATATTATTTGGTAGTATTATTTATCAACAAGTCACTTTGTACTACAAATCGTGACGGAAACTGCTTCTGCTTCTTAGCTGAACCGGTTTTGTCTATTTTGTATACCCTTTTTGAGCCCCTATTGTGCGCATGCAAGGAAAAAGGTCAATGTTTATGTTCCGTTAAAGCTAAAGAGCTAAAAAATTTATATTGCCGAACTTTTGAATGACTGAACCTTTCTAAATTAAAATATTTTAAGAAAACCTTCATTTCGTGACGGAAACTGCCGATACCAGTAATAAAACAAGTGATCCCTGGAGCAGGGCCAGTTATGACCCCAGGAACATGCTTGAGCAAACTTGACAGGGTATTACCAAATAATGCTACACCCAAAATAACTGAACTCTAGGCCTTACATTTTCTGACAAGAAGATTCTTGAAATTATACTACATTTTTCTATGTAAAACTGGGCGGGGCTAATTTTGACTCCAGGGGCATAATTTGAACAATCTTGATAAGGGTCCACTAGACAGCGCAACACACCAAATATCTTAGCTTTGCAGTTTTGAAAGAGAATATTTGTTTGCATAGCAAAGATACACTTTGAATAATTCGCATTCAAGCGGAGTAAAAACAATAAGTAATTTAAAGCAGCTAACAAAACCTTACAGCATGGTGAATCAGCTGTGTGGTACATAAAAACTTAACAAATTTTCCCACAAAATTTGGTAACAATTAGAAGTTGGTACTTTAGTTTAAATTTCTAGAGATTACATTACACTGAATCTGATCTACAGTGTGACGTCACTTTACTACTACTTTGCTGAATTTTAAAACAGACTTGTCCATTCTCTGATTTGGACAGTACCAAAGGTGCCGGACAAAAACTTATCACCTGAAGAATAAACAGATCATGATCATTGATGTATAGGCTGATCAATTCTACACCAGTGTTACAGGATTCCTGGCACAAGCTGACATGGTGTTGCACAGATATAAAATGTATTGATACAACAATACTTGAAACTTTTCTTCAGCTAAATGACTCCTGACACATCTCTTTAGCCAGTTTTTCTAACTTCTTTTCTGAGAGAGTCATCTCTTCTGAATCACAGTACTCTTTAGCTTTGGAGAGCCAATAGTCCCTAGTCCGTTCAAAGTAATCTTTAATGGCCTCGGATGCAGGTCTCTCCGGAGCATCGCTAAAGTCTATATCTATTTCATCATCGTCCTCATCATCATCCGAGTCTAAAACAAAGGAAATGTTTCATTTAAAAGAAATGAAAACATATGTTCAATAGAATGTATTTATGTATTTATCACTGGTACCAGATTATGCATATGTCCAACACCCCCAGAAGAGTTTAGTTATTTTAGGTTTCTGGGCATAGTGCAAGTAACAGAACACGTCCCATTCCAGAGACACCTCGTTGTTTTTAACATGCCTAGCTTACAGCACCAATACATCGGACTTCAGTTTTAGGTCTGATCCTAAAGACCATTAGTTATGTTAGTAGAGGAGTGGGGAATAAAACCTGCGATCCCTGGATTACAAGTCCAGTGCACTAACCATGAGACCACTGATCAGCTCCTAATATGATGTTCTAATGATTAGGTTTCAAACAATACATTTAAGGATGTTTGTCACATAGATCATCTTTCAGTGAACAATCAGTTTTAAGAAATGAAGCATGCTCTACACTGATGAGGAATTTATTGGATTACTTGATTTCCTACCTCTAATCAGGGTTTCAAAATTATTTGCAAAGCTAACCTTGGTGAATTTACATGGTTAATAAAATTTCAAAAGGAATCAGTTAAAGTGTTCTAAACTTCTAACACTTAGCTTTAAGCACTTAGTGCTGAAGAATTGATTCTGCGATAGTAACAGACATTAGATTACGAAAACAAATACCATCAGTGGTAGCATGTCCACGTTTTGCACCTTTTGCTCCATCCTCCATATCCTCATCATCTGATGATGAATCAGACTCCTCCCATACCTGTACAAAATAAGTTCTTACAAGTTATTAATCACTTTCCAGACTCACTAAATTGGATCAACTGTGAGAAGAGAGCGACAATTTTGAATAGAGTTACAGTAATTACTGAAAGTTTGAAACTGTTTTGTTACACTGTAGTCAACAGACTTGCTATTTTACATCATTTGACTAGTTGAATTTAACCACTGATTGAAGGTTACTTAATGATGTCAACCATACAGGAAATAATAGGTCAAAACTTTTATCAAATTGCAAAATAGGGCTACATGTGTACTTTCTTCTGAAATGAAAATGACAAAACTTTGCTCTCAAAGAAAAATAACATACCGGGTATTGAAAATTCAACAGCATGAATATGTTCTGATACTGGTTAAAACTGTAGTATGACTTGTCCATTAATTCCTTCGTTAATACATTTTGAAACAAACAACTGTGCCAGTAAGTCATAAACTACAGGCTATATACATCTCAATTTACACTCTGCATGCATGTTTTTTTATGTATGCATCAATTGGAAGTACTTCAGCAAGCACATATGGAATGGTTTCTTACACGCTGGCAGTACTATAATACATGTACTAGCAATCACACATAAGTAACTGAATCATACAAACCTGACTTTTTAAATCACTTTCAATGATTATATTCCACTCCTCCATTTTGTTTATATCTAATGAATACATGTCAGACAGAGTAAACTGTTTGTCTCCCACTTCATATATACCTCCATACAGAAACAATACTCCATTTTTCACAGCTAATACGGCATTCATACGAGGGGATGGTGTAAAAACATTCACAGGTTCATCCTTTCCTACACTTTCTTTATTTTCAGCTGATGCACTACTTTGTGGCCCAACTGTCACTTTGAATACTGATTCTTCTGTTTCCATAGAAACAGTTGAACTACTTTCTGGCTCTGTTTCCATAGAAGCAGATGATGCACTTTTGTTAACTGCCATGTCTGCACTTTGTTTTCGAGACTCATCATCTATTTCCCCACCATCTTTACTTTTATCATTTGTTTCACTATCAATTGCCAGTTTTTCCATGTCTCTGTCCCCAACATCCATCACCTCATCGTCTTCCTCTTCCTCACCATCAGCTTCTTCATCATCATCTTCTTCCTCATCATCATCTGCTATTTCATCATCACCAACATCAGCGGAAGTACCATCCTTCTTTTTTCTTCTCTTTTTCTTTTCAACAGTCTTCTTGCCCCTTAAAACAATGAAGCCTATAAGAACACTTGCCTAGTTAACAATCAAGTTTAAATGTGTGAAAACAGAACTTCAAGCAGGGAGTTGAATGCCTGTCTTGAAAGCTAGAAATATGACAAACGAGACTATCAATGAGAAGAATGGATGTTCTCCAGGGTAACCCTCTCTCCGAAGCAAAAGTTTAAAAGCGGATGATCATGATTGCCTTATACTGCTAAACTGAGTTCAATTACAGCTCCTGGGTACCTCCAACACCATTTAGGATGTCATTCTTTGAGAAGTAAAGTCATTTGTCCAAGACTATCTGTAGTGACCTGGCCCTGTGATCATAAAACTGTTTTCATGCTCATCTCAGTTTGGTGCTCAAACTTTGAATCAATATAATATTAAAACAATTAATACATTTTTAATAAAAATGTGTCTAATAAGCTTTCTATAAGCATTTTTAATGACTTTCAAAATTGCTTCTTTTTTGTTAGCTACAGATGATAAACATTTCATGCTAAAACAGAGTCAAGCATGAAAAAAGTTTTATTATAGATAGATAGATTTATTTTAGTATATCACAGATGTACAAACATGGTTAAAACAAACATGATGTATACATATACAGATCATTAGATGTATACACAAGTTTATAAACTATGATATGCACATCAATACCAAGGATACACAAAAAAGAGAAAAGTGATTCTCCCTTATTTCCATTGTGGTCCTTGACATCGATGGCACACCACGTATTATCATGGGGCCAGAACCTAGTCATATTTTGACTGATGAATTTCATCTCAGGACATGTTATAGTCAACCAAGGACAATTGCCGTCTTGAAATACAGTCAAAGACTTGTGAGAAGTTTTCTCTGTGTCACAAATGTAGGCTGGCATGTGTGACAGAAAGGGCAGTCTAAACTCATTATGCCCTCAATATCTCCCATGCAGTAGAGGCATAATGACCACTGTCACAATAACACATCAGGTGCAACAGTACTAATTTACTACTTTTCTGTAATAATGTAAACATTTACCTGACTTCTCCTTGAAACCATTTGCCTTTATCAAGTTCAAGCAGGTATAATGTGTTATAGAATTTCCCAGTTAATTGCTCATCATTCTCCTCCTAGGAAAAGAATAACAGACTTCAATTACCAATTAGTCTGTACCTATATCCTTCATAGTTTAACTTGAATTTCCAATAACTTAAATTTGCTCATCACAATAATTATTGTCAACAAAATGCAGTCAAGCAGAGTCTGAAAGCATCACTGTGTATGATTGTTCTAGTAACTGGAATAAGACAGTGTACCTTCACCATGGTAACAGACATACAGAGAACCTTGACTTGAGAAAAATGACCAACGATGTCACAAACAGAACTTTGCAAGCCTTCAACTCAGCCTGTCAAATACTTACAGATTGATAATAAATGATGTTAAAATTTACTATTGTGTGACTGTATTTGTACAGGGACTGACCTTAATCCCTTCAACTCTGCCAAATTAACATGACCCAGACCGGTAATACCTTATAATTAGGGATGGGAACGAATATTCGAATATTCGAAAATCGGCCGAATATTCGAATGCGAAAATCAAATTCGAATATTCGTAAATTATTATTATTTTTTTTTAAATAGGTAGCAATCTAAAGAATGCTAATTATGCCGAATAAAACCGTTTGTTCTGTATTGTTTGTTTAGAGCGTGTCAAAAATTTCCCAATTAACACGAAAATTGCAATGCATAATTGACAGGGGGCATCGTTACGGATTAGCAGTTTGCATCAGGTGTTATTGTGGTGACTTTTTATCTTTTGTTCATTTTAATTGTCGCCTGTTTTATTTAACAAATTTTAAAAGTTGTTTATCTCACAATGTTCCAGGATCAACGTCATGTTTACGGAAACGAATAACCAATCACGCTTATACATGTATTAACTCAACTGATATAACTCTTTCGTTGTCCAATCATTCAGAATAACTCAAATATTTTCCTTTAATAAATATGTTTGAAATTATTTTTAACATCCTTACTTTAAGTTTGATCTTCGCTAAACGATATTAATTTACTGTACGCTCTATCAATTAACATGCCTCCCTCGCGTGTTTGGACTTTTTCACGCGATCTGTGATTATTTTTCTTTCCATATATATACAGTTAGACATTCATAGTTAATAGAAAAGGGAGGTAATCTCTATTACTTTAATTCCATTTTAACGGCTATTCTGAAAGAATACAATTTTTTTTTTTAAATCTTTATACATACAAATATCTTACGTAATACAAAGATAAAATCGTGAAATGTTAGCCAAACTTCTCCTTGTGGAAAATTAATAATTTGTTTCTTTATATACCGTTTTAAAGTAAACACTTTCATACTAAACATACTGTAGTGGCGTATCCGTCGTGTTAAGAAAATATACATGGACACCACAAAACGAATATTCGAATATATTCGAATATGCCAAACCGAATATTCGAATATTGATTTTAGTATTCATTCCAATCCCTACTTATAATACTATTACTAAATTTAATATCATGGCAAGTTGGATGACTGAATGTGAAAATCATGAGAAATCATGTAGATGAATGTGACAATCAAGAAAATCATGAGAATTTGTGTGGTAGTGGTTTGTTGCGATTATCTTGTGAGATTTTCTGTCACAATGTTATCAGCTAGAGCATTTGCATTTATGAAAAATATTATTTAAAGAGATTGTATCGCTTTATGTTATCATGCGGAGCAATATGATGGATTAAATACCTCATCAAAGACCCCGCCGAAGCAGACAGCCTTGTTATTGGATGCTGAAGCCAATGACAGTCCAGATCTAGGAGACGGCCTTGTTCCCGATTGTTTTACACTGACCCACTTCCACTTGGTTGGTTGGGAGTCATCTTTCACTTTACCTGCAGGATACAGGTTCTCCATTTCAACAATGTAAACACAATATAACATGTATCTAGCATATGTCCATGACATAAATGATCAAGCAATGTCCTCTAAAAGCTGCAGTATTAAAGCTCTACTAACTTACTGGTATGACTTTCTCTGTCCTGAAACTTCTTCAAAACCAAGTTCAGATTTTTTAATCACTGTTTTTCCCGATCCAGCAGCTTTCTGGGTTATATATGTAAAGCAGACTATCTGCCCTGTTATGTGACTGTCAACAATACAATGTATCACTGTTTATGATAATGCAGTTTTAATCCTCATATTGTCCTGTCATACTTTTGTAAAATGTTCTGACATTTTTTTTTCTTTTCATTATTTAAATCACGTGGTGAAGATATTGTTAACATACTGACAGGGGTTACATTTTTTTAACACTCATGGTCAATAGATATGTTAACTACTTTTACACACAGTATAACTTGAATTTGAACATCAATAATTTAAGGACCCACGATAACTCTAGATCTCTTGGCAGTTCCAGCCATTTTTCCTTAACATTCAAATGCACATGGATAACTCTAGCATCAGTAACTGGATAACTCATGGAATATTTGCAGTCACGCTTGGTAATTTTCTTACTTATTTGACCTGCGGCAGGTGGAAGTCGCTGATTGAATAAGAATTATTCAAACTTTGGAAGGAGCACGTATACTTTTGACACACTGCAAGTACATGTACTTCTATTGTTAATTGATTGTTTAATGTTGATTAATTTTGACTCAGGTCTGTTTCATGGCTCAAGTGTATAAAATATTATTTGCACATTTCAACTGTCTCCAATTGAATTCACTTATTTTTATTCAAGACAAAAAACAAAACAATCTGAAAGTTCTTATGTTTTGTGTGAAGAAGTTTTGATTAATATTTCAATACATTTATGCACAATTTATAACAGAGTTAAAATATTCCATTTCAATTGGTTCTGAGAAATAGACAAGCATGTGCAATGGAATGTGTGAAGGACACACACTTGGCCACAAAGAGGCCAACATGAAAATTTATTTTGCTATTTTCAGCAAATGATTATAACTGAGTAAATCTGGTACATTGTTTGATAAAACAACTTTACAGGCAATGAAATGTGGAGAAATGCACTTTATTAATAATAGCAGTAGAAGAGATTTTCCTAGAATTCAGGTAACTTGAGACGTCCGAGTTATCAAAGTTTGAATGAAACTCAAATGTTGCTTAAACAGCCGTTAAGCTGAGACAAACCACTTATTACCTTCTGGCATAAGAGCATACATATCAGTATGAACTTTTCCAACATCCACATCTTTCTTTACTTTCTCTTTACTGTATCCACCATACACAATTACCCGCCCCTGATCTAACGCTGGTGCAATGACGCAACCTGACCTTGGAGGTGGCGGTATTCCACTAGCTATTATAGCTGTCCATGTATATGTGTCAAGATTAAAGGCATAAACATCGTTGAAATATTTGTAGTCTCTGTAACAAATATCGATCATGTTATTTCGCAAGTAAGAAAGGCAACAGATAATGCCCCAAAACATTTGTCAAGGTTGTCTTCTGTTTCTTAATGTTTCCGTTTTAAACCAGTTTTCATTGTAACCATAGTTGTCCCTCTGCAAGTTGCTATTCATAGCACTATTAATAATGATTAGCAATTACAATTTAACATGTAAACCTGCATGATGTAACTTTTCCAAGTCCAGAAAGGGGCATACGTTTGTTCAAAGTCAGAGTTAGAGATAGAGTGATGGTATGACCTTGTTTTGTGACCCTTAAAACCTGTGTCAAGTTTCAATCAAATAATCTTCATACCAATTTCCATGCAAAAACTAACCCAAGGTGTGACCCGGACACCAGGCTAAGTGGAACAAGTGACAGGAAATTGTCACAAAACCAGGTTTTCATTTTCCAGTCTGCTGGCCGAGCGCAAATGTGTTTTTAAAGTCAGTAGATATACATAATGTGAAAAAGAAACAACGGTCTTCTTCTATATATTACATGTGTAAAACAAAGGGCCATAATTCAGGCAAAAATTATAAAAAAAAAAAAAAAAAAAAAAAAAAAAACTTGCTCTGTGTGGGGTTTGAACCGCTGGTCTCATGAGAAATTTTGTCATCTTACTGTAACAGAATACTCCAAAGTATACAGGACTGGTAATCTATTCTAAAAATAGACAGTAATAACAGAGTATTCTCCCTTTTATAATAACAGAGTATTCTCCCTTTTATATATACTTAAATAAGGAGACGGACGGACGAACAGACGGACGACCCGGGGCATAACATTATATGTTCAAAATTCTTTAGTTCACAATTATAGTTCTATGAAAGTTTGGTTGAAATTCCTGGAGAAATGTAGGAGTTGTGCACACAGAAGAGTATTTCTCTATATATATTACATTATGTGGAAAACAACAAAGGCCCATAATTCTGTCAAAAATGATCAAATCACAAAACCCAGACAATATGTGCCAGGACACTTCATGACAACACTTCTGTGAAAGTTTGGTTGAAATCCGTTGAGAAATGTAGGAGGAGTTGCGCACAGAAGAAATTGTTTACGCCCGCCCGCCGACATACCTCAATCTAATAACCAGGATTTTTCCTTCGGAAAGCCTGGTTAAAAACTCAGACAATTTTTTAATACTATTATTTAAGCTGTAATAATATGCTTAATGCACTTTGTATCTAAATAAATGCCAAAGCTTCACTAATCATCTCAGTAATTCAATTTTGTTGAGAGAACTGCTATCAGGGAACTTCTGATTTTCTTTCCAGTTTATGTAACGCAAGTAAGCTGTCAAACAATTGCTAAGGTTTATCTAGGCTACATGTTTACTCTATCTTGTTTACCAACATGTTATTGATTCCAAGGATAACGCGACATTAAGCTGCGGTTTAGTTCTGCATTTAATACCAAGGTCTTCCATGTGACGAGACAAGCATTTTTAACACCATTACCAATATCTGCTTTCAACAGAAATCCAATATTCCCCCATACATAATGTGATTCTAACAGACCTAGTATTTGAATAACTTTTGTAATAACAAGCAAGAATTATCTGGAGGTTTTTTTGATAAGAATAAAAATTACATCTTCCCCTCACCACAAACTACACACTATTTAACGGGGTAAACATTTAGAGCCTGGATAATGTCTTTAAACAAATAATTTTTACCAACTTTTCATGCTCAATAATGTAACGATATTTATAATGGAAAAAAAAGTTTGGTTTATTTCCTACCTGATATTGTCATGGAAACCCCCAAAGACAATCAGCTGTTTTTTACATTGTACCATTCTATGTCCACTCCTAGCTGACGGGCCACCTGGAGCACTGAAATAACAACAACACAATATTGTGTACAATGCCACTGGTGAAAACCGACTCTTATAAGGCTATTTACAACCCTTACTGCAACAATATAATTTCTTCTCCTCGCTAGAAATCTGCATGGAGCAGGCTTTACATTACAGTAGTCAACTACATGTACCTATACTACCTGAATCATAATCAATCACAGGAGGTGTGTATACAAACAGATTTTTTATTCCTTTAAAGGCAGTAGCAATTGAAAGTCTGATCAAAATGATGATTTATCTTATCAAAGTACATGTAGTTATTCTTCTTTGAAACAGTCTCAACATCTACTTTTAAAGCCTTGAACAAAACATTCACAAAGACACCATTTCTAAGTTTACTTTATTTTTTCCCATTTCTTCTCTTTCAAGTGAAACAGCCACAGATCTTTATAATGGTAGAACTGTGATTGTGTGGGGCTGGCAAATTCCCCTCCAAACATCCATAGCTGTCCACCTCCTTGTCGCAGGGAAACTGCCTGAAGAAAATGCGGAATGCAAAATTTCAGAACACACACATGAATCTATGACTATATCATTAATTACTTGTTCAATTTTATACAATAATACAGTGTGTGTAAGGAGATCGAAAGTCCACAGTCACGATTTCATGTTTATGTTAGTCTTGTTCTGTGCTTCCCCATGATTTTTCTTTTAGTCTCCAAATATTAATCACACTGTGGCAGAGTACTGTTGCATGTTATGTTCATGAAAAAAAAATTTCCTTGTTATACATCACGCTTGGTCAAAATCTCACCTGATGCGAGCTTCTAGGTGGAGGACTGTTTGGTGCTGATACTTTCATCCAGTCATTCTTTTTAATACTGTAGACTAACAAGTCATTGTACATGTACATCTGAAAATAACACAATCAGCTATTATTCTGACTTATAGCTATTTCAAGAAAACATTATTTCTCTGTATTACTGGCTTAAAGCATTTTACACTATAAATGTTTCATTTCATGTTACCATAGTCTGTTACTTGACCTTGTTATAAAGGTAGACTTTAACTAGTATTTGGGTCTCTTGTCTCCTACTAGCACTGCATTTACATAATTACTAAATACATCCACTTATCACTATAATAATTCATGTAGAAAATGTTCAAAGAACAAGTTGGCCATGATGGCCTGATACCACTCCTCTTAGTTACGTTGCATTTTTTCTCCTAAAAATATATGTTGGATATTGCCTAACCATTTTGACAAAAACAAAATCTCTTCTGAAATTTTGGATTTTTGGTACAGGGTTAGGGAAGGACATTTCTAAGAAATAGTCTTTTCTTGTGTTGTCATGGTAACAAAAGATGTGCATAGAACTGGATTCTTGTAACAACTTTGTTTGGGGACCATTCAAGAAACATTCAATTTTCCATCAAGTAGTTTCAGTGGAGTTTTTTCAGTAAATGTTGTACATACAGCCGGAAGCTGAACAATGGATTGTGGGTAGTCACCATTATCCATAGCTCACCCTTTAAATAGTATAATTATATTCTCTGGTGAACAAAGAAATCTATGGAAATTATTTTCTGAACATGATTGTACTTAAAGGGACAGAAATTCTTGAAAATACATGAATTTATAAGTCTTTATAAGAGAAGAGAGTAAAGTCCGATACAAGACACTAACCTTATTTCCTGTGAAATATTCTCCACCAAACATAATAAGTTCATCTTTATCAGGATGTGGGGTTAAGGTCATATTACATCTACAATGAAATAAACAGTGCGCTGTTAATTACAGTAAAACCTCGATAACTCAAGGTCGCAAGTGATAAGTAAAATGCTCGAGTTATTGGGGTTCTCGAGTTATCCGAAACATGAAAATTTTACAAGTTTTTCTGCTGTCATATATCTTATGAACAACGAGTTATTTGAGGACCTTTATGTTGAGGTCGGATTAATACATTTACAAAATATATTTATTAATACAATAAATCACGAGCACTGATTACCTTTCGTACTTACTTGATAAAATCCTGTTATTTTTGTTTGCATTCACATACAATCAGGGTAATGACTATTTGACAACTTATTAATGGAGAAGGCGGGGCAATGTTAATTTACTTTGTCCAGTGTATTTACGGGTCACTTGGGTTTTTCCTACTGTTTTCCAATAATGCCTGGCGACTAATATGCTAGACAATTTAGGCCTTAGCTTAATTTGTTTGCAATTAACTCAATAACGAATAGTGATCATTAACTCACACCAGTTGTCGTATAGGCACAGCACCAGTGAATCGTCATAACACATCACATGTGGCATTTTCAAGAAAAGCATTACAAATACGTTACAATATGTTTTTTGTAAATGTCATCCGAGACAGAGTTAAATAAAGAAACACATGACAGTTAATATCATTTTAATCGCTCAACAAATGTATCAAAATATAAATAAAGATCGTTATATGCAAAGGCAAAAGATAGCTATGAAACAGCTTTGAAACAAAGAAAAAGCACATTTCTTTCAGTTAGCGTAGAGGTTATAGAAATCAAACGAAAGAATATGCAGTTTGGGATTTTCTCTCAAGGTTTATTATCAAAAGCCTACTCAGACTCAAACTTTTCATCTCATCATTACGGTCTCGTAATTAAAAACTCGAAAACATGATTTTCTTTATTTTTTTTCTTATTCAATAAAAGAAGACAATTTAAATGAGCGAAAAGTATTCTATACACTTCGGCCACTGGACGGCCGATTAATCGATAATTAACGAGAACAATCAATTAACAAATAATAGAAGTTTTTCACATGACGTGTCAAAATAATGATGCGCCATCGGAGGTGAGAAAAGTCTGATAATCAGTGACCTCGAGTTGCCGGATGTAATTTAGTAAGAAAACTACCTGGCGGGACCACAGGAGTACCTCGAGTTATCTAGGGTTCTCGAGTTATCGATGCTCGAGTTATCCATAGTATTTTCTGGTTAAACATATAGGCAAAAATTGCCGGGACCAACAGGAGTCCTCGAGTTATCCGGGGTTCTCGAGTTATCGATGCTCGAGTTAACGAAGTTTTACTGTAATTTATTATGAAAGCATGTCAAAACTTTTCGGACCTATTTTAACACAATCTGATGAACATGTATGCTGGGATTTTAAGACTTAGTATCCTTGTACTGACAGTTAATTGTTGAGACACCGTGCATGCCTATCCTGGTACAGACAGTTAATTGTTGAGACACTGTGCATGCCTATCCTGGTACAGACAGTTAATTGTTGAGAGACCGTGCATGCCTATCCTGGTACAGACAGTTAATTGTTGAGACACCGTGCATGCCTATCCTGGTACAGACACTATAGTTTCAGCATGATATGGGTTAAGATCAAAACAGTATTGAACTATAACTTTGGTAAAGAGGCAGTACCTTGGTGAAGGGGGTGAGCATTTCTCTTCTATCACTTGTGTCTTCTTCCTGTCCTGTTCTTGAAATTCTGCTATCATACTCTCTATATCATCCTACAATGAATTCAGTTGTATATAATTGATACTATTTGTTGGCTGAAATTAAACTCTTACAATATTGACACTAATTTACTCTTTACAAAGATTTACACATTTGACTTGTACATGTATATCAAATGATTTTTTTTTCTCTTTCATATTTGCATGATGAACTAGTAACCCCAAGCACAGTCTAGCCGTAGTAGCAAAGTATTCAATTTCAGCTAAAATGACTGGTTTTGGAGATGTCCTTCAGCTAAAATGACTGGTTAAGGAGATCAAATTTAGCTAAAATGACTGGTTTAGGATATGTCATTCAGCTAAAATGACTGGTTAAGGAGATCTTATTTAGCTAAAATGACTGGTTTAGGATATGTCATTCAGCTAAAATGACTGGTTAAGGAGATCTTATTTAGCTAAAATGACTGGTTTAGGATATGTCATTCAGCTAAAATGACTGGTTTAGGCGATGTCATTCAGACAAAATGACTGGTTCAGGAGATGTCATTCAGCTAAAATGACTGGTTTAGATGTCATTCAGCTAAAATGACTGGTTTAGGAGATGTCATTCATTTAAAATGACTGGTTCAGGAGATGTCATTCAGCTAAAATGACTGGTTTAGATGTCATTCAGATGAAATGACTGGTTTAGGAGTTGTCATGTAATTCTGTTCTTGCTAGGGGAGTGATTTTGTCATTGCAAGGAGTGCTGAGCAGTCTGATCATGATTTTCATTTTAAAGGAATACCCCATTCACCAATTAATGGAATTGTCATAATTAATAGACGGGTAAGTTCATATACAAAATATAACTGTTGTTTCAGAGGAGATGCCATTTGAAGAAATTGTCGATGAGAATACTAAGGTATTCAAATTATATTCAAATATTCTGCCAATATGATGCAAAACAAGTACAGTACATTGCGTTGTGATGATATAAGCAGCATCAAACATTGCTTAAGAAAGACAGCTTTTACTAAATTCTTTAAAAAATTCTTCATATAATTCATCTTCATACTCATGCTTACAAGGCCTTTCTCCAAAACTTGCAAAATATTGATGGTATCATAGCAGACATACTTATTGATACTAACAAGGATGTGGGCTTTACAGCATCACAGAATGCAAAGGAAGTCAGTTTAATTTTTAGCTTGACACAAGGTGTAACTATAACAACGTATATTTGAATATTCAATTTGCAATTGATATTCACCAATTTGTATCTGTGTGCAGATATTCATATATTCATTTTAGTCCTACTATAGACACCAAACAATCAAAATTTCAGTAGTATGTGCTCTGGTAAGCTGAAGATATCAGCTAGAATAGAATTTAGCACATAAAATCACAAACATTATCTAAGATTGACCCAATCTTCTTTCAGCAGACGGGGCTAGTCATATAAGAAAACTCAACAGTTTACCTCCCCTTTCTCTGCTAGTTCTTTTTTTGCTCGTTTCTTTGCATTTTTCTCAGCCTTCTGTTGGGTTTTCTCTTTCCCTTGACCTTTCTTCTCTTTCTTATTCTTTTTTCCCATTTTGTCACAGAAGGTCCACTTGGTTGGTACAGCAGTCAATCTATCAAGTACAAAACACAAAATTCTTATCTTACTTGCCCCATTTTTGTAATTTGCATATCATTTTAGCTTGCTGGGCCTGACATGCTTTCAGTTTGGGAGGCTTATATAAATCAATGGCATTATTCAATTACACCACAGCAACAATGGCGGAAGGGGGAATAGAGATGAGCATTGTCAGAAGGTGGTTGCTAGTTGCAGGCAGTTGTTAGTACAAGCTAAGACTGTATACAACTTCAGAGAAAACAAGAGCTGTCCCTCACAAGTGACGAATGCCCCAAAAAGAAGTGTCTCACAGTCTGTGTCCTCTCAATGTGCTCAATAAATGTGCTACGTAATTTTAAAATCCTTCCATGCATAATAGAGTTCCCATGCATACAGTATTCCATTACTTTTAAACACCAAGTGTGACCTTGACCTTTGAGGTAGGGACATGGGTCTTGCACGCGACACATCGGCTTGATGTGCTGAACAATTGTGCCAAGTTATTTTTAAATCAATCCATGCATGACAAAGTTACAGTCCGGACACAAATGTATGCATATATGCATATATATATATATACTGAAAGGATAAAGAAACGCAGGGTAAACATTTGAGGTGATTTAAAGGGATGTGTTTGATAATATATACAATACTTTATATAAGTCTAAAAAAAAACATCTGTAATCAACAAATTATTAAAACGTCATTAGATTTTGACCAATAATTCATTAGTAATTGAAGCACATTTGATGGTACCCCCCAATATCGCAAAGTGAAATCGACTGACTCGTCCTGATCGAGGTCAGTCGGAAATCCTTCCAGTTTCTCTCAAACGACGGACAAGACATTCTATGGTGGAAACATTCACACTGAACTGCATAGCAACCATTGTTGTTGCCTCTGACCTTGCATTAGCAATGCAATAGCCTGACCCCTCTGAACTTATGTCAGCCGTACCATGATTGCAAGAGCTTCAAATTTAATGTAAATAGCAGAAAGCAATGTGTATACCACAAGAGTATCAAGTGGTATGACCAGATGTTTTGACAAACTTGTCATCATTATTCTGCATGTGTTTTTTGCTTTTTATCACTTTCTCTATGTGGCATGGTGCAATACACGGTTGAGTGACTTTAGGCACAGGTTTGAGTGACAAGTGACCAAGATAGTCTTCTGACCGGTTTTCATCATTTTCGGCCAAGCATTAAAAAAATTGTTGCATATATTGATACCCTGCATTTCTTTATCATTTCAGTATAGTAATCCATTACCTTCAAACTCTAAGTGTGACCTTGACCTTTGAGGTAGGGATGTGGGTCTTGCACATGACATGTCGTCTTGATGTGCTAGACATTTGTGCCAAGTTATTTTAAAATCCTTCAATGCATGACAAAGTTACAGCCCGGACACGAATGTGTGCATATATACAAAAACAATGTAGAGGATTCCATTACCTTCAAAATCTTAGTGTGACCTTGACCTTTGAGGTAGGGATGTGGGTCTTGCACGCGACACATCTTGATGTGCTAGACATTTGTGCCAAGTTATTTTAAAATCCTTTAATGCATGTCAAAGTTACAGTCTGGACACGAAGTGGTTTTCACGTGCCCAGAGATTGCTGTATGGCAGTATTTGCATGTAATTTTTAACAGGTCCATTGGCATTTTCAGGCAAAATGAAGTGTTTCAGTACAGGTGCTGCCACAACTAACATCAAACCAGAAATGACCAACTTTTTTCCGTTCACAAAGAAATCAAATTCACTAACTGTTCACTTGCTAAATTATCATAAAGGCTAGATTTCAGTGAGTCAGTTTTAAGATTTGTTTACCATTTCCATATTATAGGAAAATGTGTGATCATTAATCACCAAATTATTAGCATTGATCTGTACTGAACTACCATTTCCACCCCTTCAGCTATCTGCAATTATCAAATATATTGTACAAGTTAAGGAGACCCTTCAATGCACATTGGAGTGAGACCGATAATGAATTCTGTGTAATGTATTTTCATACAGGTATAAGATCTTCTAACTGTAGCACCTAGTCATAATGACTAGATCTGGCCCACTGTCCAGTATACAAACAACACCTTTCAATATCACTTGTAAATAGAGTGATAATTACTACATGTGCACATCATATAATTGATGTTTCACTGGGATTTTTTTACTAATAGATTAAATTATTTAACAACAAACTGTAAATTATGCTCCTATATACTGAATGTCTAACTAGCTTTAAATATAGATTTGGGTGATAAGTATGAATTTTAATATTTGTCTATACCATAGATGACAGCAACTAAAATTAACTTTAGGGTTTTATCAACATTTTATTTTATACGGGAGACACTAAAAATCCCCTCGGTCGAAATCCCCTTGGTCCAAAAATGGCATAGAAGTCATAATCCCCTCAATGGACTTTACATTGTAATTTCAATAAAAAAAAATTTCAATCATTTGCTACAGTAAAGTAAAACTAGAGGCAAATAAAAAATTTCATAAAGTTTTTTTCATTAAATATATGCTTTCCACTTGTAAAATCCATTGAGGGGATTATGACTACTATGCCATTTTCGGACCAAGGGGATTTTGAAGTACACTCTTTTAAAAAAGGTACATGTACCAGTAATCATAATTTAATCAGAAAGTAATCATGATTACAAGTTAAATTTTCATGAGTAATGATTACATTACAGTAATTGTAATCAATTTTAGAAAAGTAATCATTATATTTGATTGACAGCGACCTTAGCGAACAGAATCGGTTCTCTAGCCTATATCCGTCTATACACTAGCGAACCGGAATTGTTTTCCTGCATATATTACAGGTAATTGTGATAAGAAAATAATTATTTAATAATTATAAAGTGAAAACTTCCATTTAAACAAGAAAAATGTGGGATTATCAGTTTATTTGCATTAGTTTTCAATGTGTCGATTGTCGAATTGATCTCCTTCGCCTTCCGCACTTCCGGTTTTAATATGATGTCTATGTGTACGCTGGCGAAATGGTAGTCTACACAATGATCTACCATTTCACGGTGAAGCACATGGGACAGGAGGATTAATAGTCGTCGGGTTGTTGCAGAAGTTACGCAGGTGGAAGCTGGCGAAGTTTGACATAGTCTTCATACAGTCTTCATACAGATAGGTAAAATGATATAGAAAAATTTAACAATCATCAGTTACTCCATGCCCTACTTGATATAAGAAATTAATTCCGCAGCTGTGGTGTTCAGCACGCCGTATTTGAGAGCCTCTTCCACTGTCATCAACGCCGATACAAGTTATGCAGGCGCCTTAACAAGACCTTGTTGAAACTCCCACTTGACAAAATATGGTCACATGGTCCAGAGTTAATGAACAATGATGTTATAGACAGACGTGATGGTGTGTTTAGAAGAGATGTTGACTTTAAGTTCACCGACAGCATCAGTCATGCCTTCCTGAACCAGAGGCTCTGAAAACAGTCCTTTTCAGGGCTAAACTGACTCTTAACAGGGTCGACGGGCCATGATCAGAGCTCCTCGTGGTGTAGCCTGGATGTGACATAATGACAACGAAAGCAAATGCTTATGTATATTTAGGTTTAATTATTTCTCTCTAGCATATATTACATAAAATCAAAACTTTACAGAAAAATTGTGCTTTCTGTTTCAATGCTATTCATTATGTTATAACTAAACGCTCTCCTTCGTCATTCTGTTATCTCTAATACTAATACTGCGTTAAGTCTTTCATGTCATAATTTTTAGGAAGGATCTCTAAATACTCCTCTTCCGAATTACATATTTAATGATAACAATAATAATCAACATATGCATTGTTTATATAGCTGTATCAATAAACGTGCCGATAACAACACCCCACCCAAATATTTCGTCCGAATATTAATTCCGGTTCGCTAAGGTCGCTGTCTAGGGAACCGGTTCCGGTTCTCTAGACACTTCCTATTTGATTACTTGAAAAATGTGTAATAATTACAGCTGATTACAATTACTGATTACGATTACCCCAGGTCTGGTTTAATGTGCTGGAATACATACATAAAAGGCCCACATCAATGAACAGTATAGTTTCTTTTCACAAATTTAAGCCTGGTCGGGTAATAATAAATGTCTTCATTGGGCTTCTAAACCCAATCTGGCAATGTTACTAGCCTGATTAAAACTCATAGAATATGTCCTGCTTTTTGTAACATATATAATTTGTAAATAAGAGTTGATTTCTTGAAACATAGTAAATGAATATAATATGGCGCCAAAAATATAAGCAAAAACGTTTTCCGTCAGTGCCTTACAAGACCAACCCATAGGAGTGATCGCCGTGACGTCACACGGCAATTTTGATAAGATTGCTGGTGGGCAATAACAGTTGTGTTTACAATGCTTATGTATCGGAAAGGAATTTTTAAATTTTTATAACTTTTTTGCTATCTGAAGGATTTTTAAAATTCAAAAAGTTATGTCATGATCTTTATACTCATATTTTTACATCAAAATATCTCTTTTGAAAGAAATACCCTTTTTAATGACACTTGATTTTTCGTAACGGCTTGTTGCTGCTATAATCATTTATGAAAACAGTGTAAGTTACTCGCTCGCGAATTTTTCATTTTGAATCTTAACAAAAATTGAAAATAATGAATAAAAGGTATATTTTATTAGCTTTCCAGTGATATAAAACATTTTAAAATATCTTTTGTTTTAAAAAGTTACGGTCGTTAAAAAACTTCCCTTTCGATTCAAAAACACGGACTACCGACCGCTGCCCACCGCATCTATCTCTTATCAGTAGAAATTATTGCGCAATACCGGGTTTTGTTTGCAAACACGATCACTCCTATAGCCAGACTACTAGTCCACCGTCGCGAAAACTAATGAAAAACGCCTTCACACACGAGTTATAACTTTGATTTTATTTTTCAATAGTAGCATAATAAATTCTAAATAAAAAAATATACTAGTTATGTTCATTCAAACATATTTTAATTGAATGATGAAGATTTTGTTGATAAATATTTCTAACGTGTTCTTTTTTGGATAAATTCAGAAACTATCCGAAGCTTGACGCGCTAAAACCGGATTTTCCTCCGTTCCAGATATGCCGACCGGAATAAAGGGGCTATACGTTTTAGATTCGCCGATGTATATCCGGCGTATGCCCGGCATGCCAGCGTACGCCAGTATCCAAACCCCATTGCTGATAAAGCGCCGGATTCCTCCTGGCTATATGAAATGAATGTACCGGCTAAATATACTGTTAGGTTTCCCACTCTAGTGAATCTACTCAGTTCACTCTGTTTTCCAGAAGAGAAGGTAATAGTTAGGCTAAATTACCTCTTGCGAGTACTATGGTCAGGGTGCACCACGGATGTTATCGATAGTAAAAATTCAATATAACTTTCAATATAAATGTTAAAACGATCCCTTAAGTGTTAATTTCCAACAACAGATTTTTAAAACAAGAAACAATCCCCGAAAGCAAAGAACGGAAACGTCTATTTACCATTGCACTCACTTTTTGTAAAAAAACAAAAATAATATCAAACAGGGAATGCCACGTACCAAAAACGCAGCCTCCCCAAAACGAGCCCCACAGCACCCAGAAGTGCACACCACCAACACACACACACACACACACACACACACACACACACACACACACACACAACACACAAAACACACAACACACACACACACACACAACACACACACACACACAATCATGTACACACACACACACACACACACATACACTACCAACACACACTAGCATACAAAGCAAACACACGAGGACAAAACGAACAATTAAAGGAACACAGTGGGGCACCGCCTTGGAACGGTCAGTGGCAAAAGTCATGTCACATAGAACCTATCTTTGGAAACATTTTAAGTAAATTTACTATCTTACTTCTCTTAAATGTGGAAAGAAATGAAAAAACACGCCTTATGAATTGGACTGATTTTCAATTTTTCACTAGGAAAAGCATGTACATGTTGATGGTCATATTGAGTAGTACTATACTATTTATTATAAGAGAGACTGGTCAGTGAATTGTTAAAAAGATAAGGATCTCGAAACTGTATGTAAATAACGTATTTTAGAACATATAGTCATATAAAAAGGCTCCGGTATAAATTCACGCCACGTATATCTCTAAATTTAAAAAAATACGCTTCCAAATTCAAAAGCGTTGCAAACGCATTTGAAATTTCAATATAAACATATAGTGTAGCGGTGCCGTGTAACCGACATGTTTAATCGATTTCTGCAAATTTCTATCCAGATTTTTGCTTATAATTTGATTCTAGCCTTTAGTTTTATACTTATGTATAATTATGTAAATTCAAAAAAATTTTTTTTTTTTCAACGGTTACTGAGAGCGAGCAGCTTTAAAATATTTATAAGTTTGTTTAGACTAAATATCAGGTTGTGACCACTCATTTTAATCGTGAGGTGCAATGCTATATGATGAGCTGCATAGAATAGTTGATAAAGATATAAAGATAAAGAAGTCTTATCTAACGTGACACAAAGCCATTGTGCGACAAACAGGATATTCAGTAACAAGTATTTACCCTTTTCCCAAAAGCAGGAAGCTTCCATTTATTTCCCTGACACTGCCAATATTAATCCTGAGCGATAAGTAAGAGCACTGTCAATATAATTTATCAACGTCTTTGGAAGACACGGCCAAGAATAGAACCCACGACCCCCTGCACAAGAAACGGACCCTCTACCTCTAGGCTATCGATGCGGTGGTATAAGGACGTAGCAAGTCCCGACGCCTGGTGTGCAAGGAACTTGAAAGGTCAGAATAATCTTTCGTTTAAACAACCGCCTCTGATTGGTAGGAATTATAGTCGTAAACTGTGTCCATCTGACCGTCCTTGCACCACAGTCTCAGAATTTAAAAGGTTGGACTTTCTATAGGCTATGTCAGCTAGCGGTCACTCGATTTAAAATATGTGTCATAAAATATTAAATGAAACCAGAAGCTATAATGTGTTACTAAAAGTTCTACGTAAAATTTATGAAAACAGTTACAGTACTTAACTTATAACAGTCTTTATTAAAAAGTAGGTCACTATAAGCCTGAACGAAGAATCGTTTCCTTATCTGCTTACATTAACAGGGGGGTGAACGTAGCCCCGTTTCTTCAGAGGGTTAAGCGACGAACCGGTATCTGCGGAGGAAAAATGGCGGATTATGTTGATTGAAAATGAAAGTAGGACCATATTTTGACGTGTAAGTAGACTTGTAGCATACTTTGAAATCTTTGAGTACTTTCATCAGGTGAAGAAATATATAATCTTCAATCGGCTTTTCGTTTTAGCTTCGTAGGTGCCATACTAAGCCTGTTTGCTTGAATATTGTCTGCAAAGATCGATGTTTACAAATGCAAAACGATCGACTCCCGGTATTCTTACGTCATTTCCAAAGCAAAAACAAGGGCTCTGTACTTTGTTTTACAAGTTATCATTGCAGCTATACCCACTGTGAATTGTTGTGCCGGTGACAGTGACTATATGGACTATATGGCCGAAAAAAATAGTATTATGCACTTTTTTGTCTCTGCAGAGAGTACTACGCAAGTTTTGGTATCTGCCTTCGTTAACAAACGTATTGTTACAGACATTAGTTAAACGGAAAAATTGTCGGTATCGTTGTAACTCATAACTTGATATTACACCGAAACCAACAATTATCCTGTATATCTTTACTTGTTCCAATAAACATCTGACATTGAAAATTCAAAAATGTTCACCTCGCCCACCAAGACATTAACATGCGTTTTGGACACCTAGTTACTCCAGACACATGTTGCTCTACAATGCAAAATTGTGATGTTGTATTTGGCTTAAAAATGCCTTCGCTAGATACTGGTATTGTGACTTTAGCTCATGTAGCGATCGGCAGGCTATTAGACTTTGATATATATCTCTTTTGAGGTGTATAATAGCGTTGATTGATTGTCGAAGTAGGGATAAAGACTAACATTTAACTGGACCATTAACCATTGAATCATGGTGACCCAGAGAAAAATGTGGTGGTCCAACTATTTCAATAATACAATTACGCAAATTCAAATCGGAAAATGTTTAATATGTTATACAACAAGCATGCATGTACAATGTACTTAATTAATTAACATTTGTTTTCTCATTTAAGTGCAAAGTACACAGGTACTATCACACTACAAGGACTTTGAACAATTCAACGGTCTCTGTTACAATCCAATGGATCCATTAACTTGAAAAATACTACACCCTCTTCTATATCAGAATCAAGGTCAGAGTCAGAACTGTCAGTTTCATCATCAGATGAATAGTATTTCTCATGGCATCCTTCAGATGACATTGGTCTTGTTGAGTAAGAGTAGTAAACATTTGCAAATGTTAATGTGCCTGCTTCTTGAGAGTTGATATGGTCAGTTTGACATTCTACTTCAACAGTTTTACAAGGCTGAGATATAAAAACAAAAATAATATCAAACAGGGAATGCCACGTACCAAAAACGCAGCCTCCCCAAAACGAGCCCAAAATACTCCTCATCTTGACAGAGGCCGAGGGTTTAGAACGAATAACAATCCCTGAAGGATGAAAATATAACAACATTGATTGAATGTACATTTCTGTCTGATTCAGCAACATTTACATCCATAAGAGAGCTGGGTGGAGACAGGAAGCTTTCTGGTTGATTGACTGTGAGCTCAACTGTCGGACCTTTCTGTACTGGTTCAGCCTCTTGTTGTACTACCAAGAACTTAGCTGGGTTTCTCACCGACTTGTCCTTGAAGTTCATTCTTCTTTTTCTATTTCCATCACTATGTCACAAATAAATAGCATCACTGGGGTCAAAGTTCTCAACATTTGAGGCATGTAACTTTGTAATTAAGAGGTCATTCAAACTACCCTGGCTTAAATTAGTTCTGATTTTGGTTTTTACAAGTTTCAGCATGGAAAACCCCCTTTCAGCTTCAGCACTACTAGGACTCATAGTCATGACGAGATCCATAACATCTAAAATGTTCCTATACTGGTGTCCATACACTTCATTGACTTCTTTCCATGAATCAAATTTGACCATACTGAAATGTAAATAGGACATACATTTTATGTTAATTATTATCGACGAAGGGACTTTCTCAATTCTTGTTCTCATTTAATAACCATGGTCACTGAGATATTATTACCTAGGGCCATAGGATTGAAAAAAAAAGTACATGAGAAAACGGACGTATGTTCAGTTCAAAATGTTCTTATAATCTGCTTATAGCCGTGTTCTTGCAAACGCGTGAGTATGATGGCCATTATGCGTAAATAGTCGTCAAACAGGTTCGTATAGCGATTATGAATTAACGACGGCAGACACCAAAACTTGCGTAGTACTCTCTGCAGAGACAAAAAAGTGCATAATACTATTTTTTTCGGCCATATAGTCCATATAGTCACTGTCACCGGCACAACAATTCACAGTGGGTATAGCTGCAATGATAACTTGTAAAACAAAGTACAGAGCTCTTGTTTTTGCCTTGGAAATGACGTAAGAATACCGGGAGTCGATCTTTTGCTTTGTAAACATCGATCTTTGCAGACAATGTTCAAGCAAACAGGCTTAGTATGGCACCTACGAAGCTAAAACGAAAAGCCGATTGAAGATTATATATTTCTTCACCTGATGAAAGTACTTAAAGATTTCAAAGTATGCTACAAGTCTACTTACACGTCAAAATATGGTCCTACTTTCATTTTCAATCAACATAATCCGCCATTTTTCCTCCGCAGATACCGGTTCGTCGCTTAACCCTCTGAAGAAACGGGGCTACGTTCACCCCCCTGATTAACCAGGCTGTTTAATAGGTTTGCTCTTAAAGATCGTAGCAATCAGAAATCACTGAGGTGTCCACTATGTGGTGAGACACTCTTTGGCGATAAATATGAGTGTGTCTCACCTGAGCATGATAACGAATGTTCCATATTTACAAGAGCACATTCTGGACTGACCAGCTGCATATTTTATTTTGAATTTAAAACCCAGGGTGTAAACTAACACGAGAAAAGTATTTTAAATATTTAAACCACAGGAAATCCACCGTGCCCGAGTTCGCCAAGAGATTACCCTAACACGTTAGCTGACAGTACACGGTTTCCCAGAGTAATAGTAACGATGACCTCGTGTATAAATGGGCAGGTAATACAAAAAGCAGGTGTAAAGACTTCACAGGGCTTATGGTGTATAAATCACTTCAAAACTTAACTCCTAAATATATATCTGATCTTGTTAAATTGTCATACAATTATACTTATAAATACACACAATATTAATACACTTATAAGTCGCACAATAAAAGGGATATTAAATACAAACGATCGAACAATAATTACCTTAAACGAAAATTCGTTTACTCTGGTATGGAAATATGGAGTGATATCCCAATCGCTATAAGACATTTTACAAACTTGAAATATTTCAAAACTAAATTCAAGCAGTACCTATTGTTGAATGACACAGTATAGAATATTTGTTGTCACTTTAATACCATACACAAGTACTTTTTCTCATATAAATAAGTTATGTATGTCAGTATATTATTTAACATGTGTGTATCGTGCGAATGCGTAAGTGAACGAGTGTGCATACGAGCGTGTGGTACGTGTGTGTGTGTGTGTGTGTGTGTGCGTGCGTGCGTGCGTGCGTGCGTGCGTGCGTGTGCATATGCTTTATGCTTGTCTGCATGGTATTGGATTAATAATTTGACTTGTTTTCTGTATAGAAAATGTTTAAGATAGCCTTATTGTAAATAAGGTCTTATCTCCAAGATGTTTATGCGCTATGTCGGTATTGTCCTTAGGCAAGACACTATTTCCACATTGCTTCCTCTCTTCAAGGTTGATTCCATCTGGAATGAGTCTCGGGAGCGATTAATATTAGTTGTAAGAACTTGTTTAGCAATCGAGAATAAAAGAATTAGTATAAAACTTAAAAACTAAAAAGCTTGTTGTATTTCCTTAATGAGTTACCTTCTTAAAATAAAGATATTATTATTTTTATTCTTCTTCTTATTATTATTGTTAGAAACGTAAACGGGTTGAACGGGAATTTAGTCATGGTTCTTTTTTTCGTGTTTTCATTGGATAATTATTAAGACCCCGGATGTTCAGTCGGTTCCTGTAAACTTCGAGAATGGAAATTATTTCGAGGTCAAAATATGAATTTTAGCCTGTTTTAACCCGGTTGTCAGTGCTTTTATCGATTGAAATTTTAAAAATGGTGTGTAAGGAAGACCTGTGTACGTGGTTTAAAAACCTGAGTCCGCACAAAAGGATAGATTATATGTGTGGAATGTTACAAATGTGTCTCCCTATGGAACTAAGATTCCTTGGGTCATATGTGGAAGATCTGGCCAAAAAGGATTTCCATCAATTGAGGGATTCAGAGGGCAAAGCAAATAACCGCCATGAATTATCAAAGTTCAGTGAAACAGATGGCAGAGTGTTCAGAACTAAAATGGCAGTTTACCTTGCATTATTGCATTCATCAAACCGTACCTGTTCTAACATAATTTTTCAGTTGCTGGAAAACCATGTTCAGGAAGCATTAACTGTGATTGACAGCATGGATGTAATGACTGTGCACAATATTCTTCTAGTTTTATCAATGGCAATGAACCATCCAGCATTTAGTTACCATCAAAAATCAAGAATGTATGAGTATTACAAGGCAGCAAATGATGCGTCTGAAAGGATTCTGAATAAGGTAATTGATAGATACAATGTACAACATAATTCCACTGTGTCAGTTATTTGAAATGATTGATTGCAGATTAGTGTAATTAATCAATTGAGCAGGTACCAGTGTGCTACTTCATGAAACATGGTAAGCAGTTAAGATTGGTCAAGCAGCTCTGCCGCTAATGAGAATGCCCGAGGCACAGTCAAACTTGTGAACAGCGGCCGGTCAAGGGAAACCATGAAAATGGCAGTTGTTTACAGTTGACCTTTGTTCAGGGGTGTGGGCAGTTGATTTATTTTCATCATTCTATACATTGTTTATCAAATTTCATCATCACTTGTCAGATAAACTGGCTATAAGCATTAACTGAATAACGATTTATACAAATTTTGTGCGTACAATGTATGGTCTAATTCTGCGGTTGCACATGACAAATCAAATACAAAATGATTTTGTATTGGATCAACAATGGCAGAATTTAGTTAATCAGCCTTAAAACACTTTAATAAGCTAGAAACTGTAACTGTGATCAATTTTTCGAAACAGGAAACGATCATTAAATTTACGAGGATAACTCCGCCCTGCCGTTGTTTAATTTCATTGCCGATTGTGAATAAATTACAACGGCTTATTAACGAGATTAAAGTGTGTGTTTTTCAGTTTGATTGTAATAAATCAAACGATTCAATAAACGTGAATGCATTTATTAGCTGTAATAAACGATTATTTTTTAGTTGCACAAACAATGAAAAGTGCAACTCCATATTGTTAAGATGTTCTGCATTGAATTTAAGCAATTTTGGCAATTACCAGACAGTTTGAACGGATTAATTTCATGTGTGTGCTTTGTCAGAAGTGAAAGTGACAATTAAATGTAAGCACCTCTTTTCATTATTAAAAGCATCTTTGATTATTGCGCCCATCGTTTGAGGTGCAAACAACTTTACAAAATGCTTGATTACGCCGGCTGCGAAAGTTTCAGTGGCCCTTGTTCCCATCACAGACCCGATGACGGAATGATTTTTTACAGCATGTGACTGCTATTCCCGGCCTTATTTAGAGCAAATTTGGAGGTGGGGATTCAGACTGGTCGTTTTCCGCAGGAGACTGCTAGTAACAGGTGACTGTTACATTATGTTTTTTTTTCATGCCGATTTGGGGCCAAAATTCAGTCCCATTCACAAAGCCAAAATGTATCTTTTTTTCACAAAGTTTTGAGAATAATTCACAGTTGACAGTTCTTAAAACAAAGTTACAGTACAGGCCTGGAGGATTATGCAAAAAACGCGAAGTGTGGAGTTTTTCATGCCACACTTTGCGTGAGTAACTTGGGGGGAAAATAACGTGACTTCGAGTGAGCTTGGAGTGCCT
The DNA here is from genome assembly GCA_022818135.1 of Saxidomus purpurata. NCBI lineage: Eukaryota > Metazoa > Mollusca > Bivalvia > Venerida > Veneridae > Saxidomus > Saxidomus purpurata. Next base: position 35,611,308 of record JAFMSR010000012.1, on the reverse strand, counting down.
GAAGTGACCACGCGTCTGGAGAAATACCGCGTCACTTCGTTGGAGTAAAATCACAGCACTTCGCGTGGTTTTACAGGTAAATGAACGGGTTTACCTGACATAAAAATCAAATTTATTATATGCGGTAGAAATGTGTCTACATGTAAAAATGTTTTTGAGTTGTATGCATATGTCGTTCAAAAATATTTGCGGACCAATGCACATTTATATAGCGTGTTCAATATTTTTTTATCATCAAAAATAAAACTTATTCAAAACATCAACTATTCCTAACTATTATTTCTATAATCCAAAATTATCAGACTAATGTCTAGAATTACTTTTTCATGTCTCAAACTGTCAAATATCTCGGTCTGTTTGATGCCACGTGCTTCACTAAGATCAAACAAAACTCACATGTACAATGTGCGTCGGTGTTTGTTCTTTGATCTCGTAACACCTGCAGCCTTATCTCTATGTATAAAACAGGTTGAAGTAAAAAAAATATTTTGGCAAAGGTTATTCATTAGAATAAATAGTAGAAAATTGTCACTGGAAAAACGTTGGCTTTGATAGTTGATGAAACAATTAATGACAAAAAATAAACTGGACACGCTGGAACGCCGCGATTTTCTTTAAAACAGAACATTTTGATTTAAATACACAGAACAATTTGAAATGTTAATTGATAAATACTTTGTGCATTCACAACTCAGAGGTGTCACACAGCTTGGATTTGCAAACAAATTCAAAATTGACTGAATTAGTACGACAGGCCATATTTTTCACACCAATCGCAAGTGACAATGCTAAGAGACCAATTACATTGGAATTTTTAAACGGAAATAAATATTGTAAATCATCATAAAGGTGATAAATATTTTAGGTTCTGACAAAAAAATAACTCGATGCTTTTTGAAACAACAAACAAAAACAACATAACACTGCAAACAGAAGCGGCAATTATCAACGAAAAACATCGGCGGGCGATGTCTGATTCGACCTTAGTGATTAAATGGATCTAAATTCAACAGCTTGCTTTTACAGGTGTGCTTTACCAATATTTTAATTAATAAATATTTTCAGTCACTCCAAAATACTCAGAGAAATGCGAAGTCCCGCGATGGAAATTTTCACTCCAAACAGCCGTGAAGTCACTCCATTTAATGAAGTCATTTTCGCTTTTTCTCCGAGTTACGCGAAGTCATGTTTTTTCTACTCACTCCACACTTCGCGTTTTTTGCATAATCCTCCAGGCCTGTACTATACATTGGACTTTTTGTTCGAGTTTAGTTGTTTATCTAACAGTTTAATCTGAAACACTCTAGTCAGTGTATTTGTTTGCATACATTTTGCAAACCTGCATTTGACTTAAATTTAGACTATGATTCTGACGGGGGTCGCGACAATAAAATAGGTGACAAACATAAAATCAGTGATTTTCTGCGAACTATTTCACATATACGGTATCAGATAATGGCAAGCAAAGATTCTGAAGCGTTTTTTATTCATTAAAACTTGAGTTTTTAGCTCGACGTTTCAAAGACCAGGGGAGCTATCCTACTCGCGTCGGGCGTCCGCGTTGGTGTCAGGCCTTGGTTAAGTTTTTCGTACTACCCCACTTTATTTCAAAACTTTTAGTGGTATGGCTTTGAAACTTACCATACTTGTTAACCATCATGACCGACATCAACAGACAAGAGTACATAACTCTGTCAAGGTTTTTGACAGAATTATGCCCCTTTTTTACTTAGAAAATACATTGAATATGGGTAAAATCCACTTATTGCCTTAACCCTTTGAGATATTGCTTTGAAACTTTGAATGCTTGTTTACATCATTACCCCCATCTGTAGGCAAGAGAAGGTAACTCTGTCAGGGATTTGTTTTAAAAAATAAGGCCCTTTATTGACGTAGAATTTTGGTTAAGTTTTTTGTACCAGTCCACTTTTTAGCTCACCTGGCACTTTTCACTTGGCACAAAGTGCAAGAGTGAGCTATTAGGATCACTTTCTGTCCAGGGTCCGTCATACGTCCGTCCGTCCGTCCGTCCACCACTTCCTTCAAACGACATCTCCTCTGAAACCACTGAGCCAATGTTGATGAAACTTTGCAGGAATGTTCCTTGCATGAAGCTCTTATCAAAGTTGTTCAAAGAATTCCATTCCATGCAAAATCTTCTTCTCTGAAACCACAAGACCTAGAGGTTAGATATTTGGCATGTAGCATTGTCTAGTGGACCTTTACCAAGATTGTTCAAATTATGATACCCGGGTCAAAATTGACCCTGTCTGGTCACTGGGTTTTACAAAGGCTTATATAGCAGTCAGGGGTGTAACTTGTATAAGTTATTTTAAAAATAACTTCTGTAAGTGATATTTAAAACATTTTGTTAATAAAATTACTTCCCTTTGCTGAAAGAATTAACTCCCATGAAAGTTGAGTTGACCAAAATAATGGGAATATCTTAAAATAATGTATACAGGTAACAAATAAACATTTCAGTTTTTCTTGAATTTCTTCATTACTAGCAGATTACCTCTGCAAATAGCTTTAGATAAGAGAAAGAAATGCAGGTTCTTTCTTTATAGCTGACAGTAATGACTTTTCCATTAGACTTAATGGATTTATTGCCAAAATTGTCTAACAGATGACCTGAAAAATGTCCTACTTCAAAGCCCTTGCGTAAGAAGGTTTTGTCATGGTGTAACATATTTTATTTCATAATCTTGAAGTTCAATGATCAAGGAAATAGAAAAAAATGTGTAACTCCCTATAAAATTTGTATCCTTGTGAAAAAATTATGTTAAATCTTTGTACTGTTCGGACGAAAATAACTTGAATAAGTGATCATGACTGAAAAATAACTTAAAGAAGTGATTAAGTGAGTGATGAATAAAAGATAAATATAACTTGTAGAAGTTATCTAAAATAACACTAAAATAACTTAAACAAGTTACACCCCTGACTGTATAGAAAAAACTTTAAAAATCTTCTCTGAAACCACAAGGCCTAGAGCTTAGATATTAAGCATGTAGCATTGTCTAGTGGACCTCTACCAAGATTGTTCAAATCATGACCCCCTAGTCAAAATAACCCCTTCCGAGGAGGGGGAGGGGGGGGGGAGAAGTCACTTGATTTCACATAGGCTTATATAGAGAGAACTTTAAAAACACATTGCCAACAGGCAGATAATAGATATTTGAAATGTTACTTAGCATTGTGTACAGTACACGCAAGGTGTTTTTTCCAATTGTCACCCATCACCGCGATGTCCAATCATCGTGACCACGCAAATTTGGTTACCCAAATGCCCCCCTGAGTCACCCATCACCACGAATTAGCGTGTCCGGTCGCGGTGACCATTGTCACCGCGAATCGCAGTGACTGGTCACGGTGTTTCGTGGTGTCCACATTCGGATCGAGACTTGAGTATTTGTTATGTGTAGGTCACTCACATGCAAACTATCAAAGCTATCACTTTAAAACTTGGAATACCTGTTCACTATCAAATGTACTATAGAATGAAGGAAGAGTTTTACAAGTTATATAACCCTGTTAGTATTTTGACTGGATTATTGCCCCTTCTTAACTTAGAAACTTTAACACGCACCATTTTTGTAACAGTGAACATAATGCAACCAAACTTGGTGTATAAGAAGTATTTATGAATATCTTTAATTGAATTGTGTTTTGGGGCTCCTGGGGTCAAAAGGTCACTGTTACTAAAAATAGGAAAACTGTAATATATTCAATATCTTTAGATACAGTTGACATAATGTAACCAACTTTTGTTTGCAGTAAGTATTTAAGAAGATATTTGATGGGTTGTGTTTTAGGGCTCCTGGGGTCAAGGTCACTGTAGCTAAAAATAGAAAAATGGTAATTATTCAATATCTTTAGTTACAACTGACATAATGTAACTGAATTATTAAGTGTGTAATACATATAAATAAAAACATTTATTGGGATTGTGTTTGGGATCATGGGGTCAAGGTCAAGTTTTTTTTTTCTAAAACTAGAAAAATGGGAAATATACAGTATCCTTAGTTGCAATTGAATTATTGTGAACACAGTTAGTGTATAGTTATTAATTACAAAAACCTTTTGTGGGATTGTGTTTCAGGGTCAAGGACACTGTTACTTAAAAAATAATCCGTAAAAGGATAAAATCAGACGAGCGTTCGGCACCCGCAGGCGGTGCTCTTGTTTAAATTTGACATGAAAACAATTCATTTCACAATTCATGTTATCATATGTATTTAAGAAGACATTTATGACTTCAAAATAATGCATACTTTCTTGAAAAGAACAACTGGTTATTAGAAATTTTGAATGGAATCAGACCACCCAAGCCAGGACCTGAAATTGACCATTACCAAATACTTAGCCATTTGTGAACAAACTAGAGGCTTCATTTTACAACAATTCATAATGAAAATTTATTTGTAAAATTATTAAAAGTGAATGTAGATGTCTCACTTCTCTCTTTTTCTGAAAACTTCTCTATATTTTTCCAAGAGGGAGAAGGCACTTCTCCATAAAATCTGGGCCTGAGCCGATCCCCGTAATTATACTTGTTTTACATTCAGGCAGTTGCACCTGATGCATACTGCTATATGTGTAGCTGCAGTCTCACTGCAGTAACACAATGTCTGGTCTTCTAGAATTTCCTGCAAGTTTTGTGTAGCATATTTCTTCTTAATAAATAGAAGCTCCAGTCTAGGAATGTAACCTACATTGTATTCCCAAGCAACTGTTGCCCTAGACCCCCAATAATGATGATGCATGTTACTATTTTGTTAGTTTGGTTTGCTCCAAGCCTCAGAACCAGACATGTACAATCAAAAGGAAAATTTGATATGCGGTAGTAGCCATGCTCCAATTCTGATACATGATTACCAGTGGGTCTGTGTGGATTACCTAGGCTGGGGAAAGGGTTTAGGTTTTCCAATAGTTTTCATATGCCAGGGCTGTCAATTGGCAGTTTTTGGACTGAATTCCCCATCCCCCATCCCAAAGTCGTATTTTTCTAATATTAGACCTGAAATTCCAAAGGTAGTTAGTTTGTACCAGCCAATGCCATGATTATCTAAGGGGAATTAGACTAGTTACAGTGGTGCTCATGTGTAACTTTGCGAAATTTTCATGTATCGTGCGTGTATCATGCATTCCGTTGGAATTCACTTATTTGCAAATTGCTTTTGTGTAGACATTCGGTAAAGTGCTCACTGTAACTGTAAAAATTATGGCAGTGGCTGGGTAGCGGTTATACGTCGAATCGGACTTTCCGACCGATGACTCTTTATAACATTTAATTATAGATGTAATTAGTATGTGTGCCGCTATTCAACTACTAACTAATTATTCTTATAATCAGTTTGGTTCTGCTGTAAATTGTCGATAATTTAGGACTTTAAGGGGGTTCAATTCAGCTAACATTGTAATAGACCTGACCAGCGCACTCGCACACGTAAATGTAAATGTACAACGTAAAACTGCCAAATTTCAGGGATGATCTCAAACGATTCTAGTATCATAGGAAATCTTGGTTACGTTAAAAGTCTTCTTTATTATATAATACCAGGGTTTCCGCTGCCATTCGCCATTTTCGGAAATGGCGAAAAAAAAATGAACGTGGCGAAAAAAAATTCTACGCTGGCGAACGTTTTTTTTTCATAAACATAATAAACCTATATCATCAAGGCATATTATCCATGCGCTAATCGTATAATTGGGCGCCCGGAAATAGCAATATACAACCTAATTGGTGACCACGGTATGTTACGTAATTGACACGGATTAAAAGTTGATACCTACTTTATCTCCCGAGCTGTCAAAATAATTGATGCTTGCATCATCGCCAATCATCGGCGCGGTACCGCCCTCGTGTGGGCGGAGCAAAGATTAACGCAAAATTCTGCCGACATTTATGTAATTGTCGGCAGCTCTCACAGTCGGATCGTCTGAACAATGATTAACCCTCGGCGTCCCAATATCAATAGTTAATTATGAATTAAATCAAAGGACGTTCGCAATCGAAATTGTCTTGGTATAATGTTGTAAAGTTAAATAAATTTCTTTGCAAAATTCTCGGCCATTTTTCGCAGTCGAATCGAAGAACAATAGCTCAATACTTATAATTAAATAAGCCCGAAATAAGTGCCGACTTCGAGGACGGGAATGTTCTTCGTAATAAACAAACTAATTAACTTTTGTCAAGCAAGTTTAAGCATTTTATTGTTTAATATTGAGAATCTTAGAGCATCACAAATCGTTAGATTCATAAAGAGGTTACAGGGCACTTTTTTGTAATCAAAAAATGTCCTGTTTGACGGAAAATTTTCCCTTGAAATGTTGCCAAAAACTTGAAGATTTGATAAATGTACCGTTAGCTTGTTTGGAAAACGTAACTTTCTATCAATAAAATCATTTCAGCATGATTTCTTGCGGTTATTTGGTAAGTTACATGTGAAACTGTGATACGAAAATCGTTTTTCACCTATTTTCGCGATCCCGCTTTTTTTTATTTCTTCAAAGAAAACAGTGTTATAAAGACTCAAAGTACAGATATAAATACGATGTTTTCAGCTAAAGACTGTATTTTACTACATATTTAAATAAAATGATTAATATAAATTAACTGTGTTTATATTAAAAAAAAAAAAACATTTTAAAATAAAGTTGGTAGAGCTAGTAATATTAAATGCTGATATGACTGTTACGAATTATCATCATCATGTACAACAGACTTTGCTTCTTTATTTGTCAAACTACATGTCAGGAAAAGCTTTGAAATGTGTTTAAAATGCTTGCTTTCAGGCGCTTCCGAGGGGCGAAGACTGATTTTTTTAAGAAAAAAAACTTGTTCAATACATATGACAGGGCATTATTAGCTTCCAAGGCCACAAAAATTAGTGTATATCTGGCCTTAACACAAGTTGTAATTCAGCTTATACAGGTATTCAGCACACTTCAAATGGTGTCTTGTTTATCTGTGAATTAAAAAAAAGCCAAGAGGGGGGGGGGACACCCCTCCTGAAACTCCCCCTTGCATACCGCTGTATATATTGCATAACGCTGTATATAATAATTGTGGCCAAAAAAAATTAAGGGCCAGTGGAAACCCTGTAATACTATTTACTATTATCCTAATAATAATCATTACTATCGTGTACTGTAGAACTCAAACAAGATTAAACATATAATCATCATGACGAGATTCATCCTTGCAATTGAATTAATCAATAATCAGTTTCATCAAAATCGTCGTTTTCATGAGAGTCAATGTCCCATCAACATCAATTGTATCATTATTAAAATAAAACAAATAATGTCCTCAGCACAGGTTTTCAATGGTACCGGGAGAAAATCTAGAATAAGAAATAAAGTTAAGAAATAACCTTGACCAAAAATCAACGGTGATATGACCAAAAAAAATGAGAATTCAAAAAAAACATTGACATTGAAACCCCCTTCCCTCAAAGAAAATTTTTTATTAATATAAAAAAAACATATAAAAAATACAGCGACCTTGAACCCCCCACCCCAAAAATATTCTTTTATTTTTTTTAAAACAATTTTATAATTCAAAAACAATCTTTTTTTCAATAACAGTGACCTTGGCGTAGATCCTAGTTACCTAAATGCAATAAAAATCTCAACATAGGCTACCTACACACGGATTTGCATTGTAGTTCGTCACACCTTGTATAGCCTGAGTAATTGATCAGAATCAATTTTTTCTATTTTAGTAACAGTGACATTGGCTTTGCTTCCTCTCCACACAATCTACCCACACACCAAGTTTGATTGCAATTGGTCACTCCTACCTCGAGTAATTTAGCGGAAACCATTTTTCTATTTTTAGTACCAGTGACTTTGACCTTGAGTATAGAGCCCTTAATGCAATCACAAACTTCCTCTCTACGCAAGCTACATACGCACCAAGATTCATTGCAATTGGTCACTCTTAACTAAAGTTATTGAGCGGAAATCAAATGTTTAACGACCACCCGCCCGCCGGCCCGCCCGACAAACGACAACGCCATTGTTATTATAATAATGATAATAAGCATTATCATCATCATCGTCGTCGTCGTCAGCTATATCATCATTGTCACACTATCAACATTCTTTACCATAACGATCATCACCATCATCCTCAACAGTACCAGATTAACCTAATGGCAAAAATTTGAGATCAAGAATTCATTTACTGATGAATGTGTTTCGCTTGGTGCTAGAATATACCCTAACCGACATTCGCCAATGATTCCATATACGGATTGTCAAATAAATCAGACAGCCCTTAGATGAACGAATGGTCTGCTAAAAACTTAATAAACGCACTAATAACTGCAAAGTAATAATTGTTAAACATGCAGTTGCACGGTCCGGAGACACCCGCGTGATAAATTACCATTAATTGTCTACATTTGCATTGGTATGATTGTCTATAATTTGACATAATATTGTATTGTTGTTCTAACTTGAGATGGTCCCTCAATACATTGTTCAAATACAGAGTACGTTTACATGTACATGTACGTTTACAGTTACACTGGTCAGGTCTAATTAGACATCTATTAATAATATTGTTGTTAAGCAAACGAAAATGTCCGAGTAAATAGAATAATGGTTTTTCGTTTTGTTATTGGGAATCGTGTATCGTTCTTATCATTCATCATTCATGATTCATTCATCGGTTATCGTGCGTTCCGTTTGCGTGTATCGTGCGTATGTCGTTCGTTCCCTGTGCAAAGTTATATGTAAGCACCACTGTATCAAATATTGAACATTGTGCAAATGGTAATATGTTAAGGATAAGAAAGTGAATACACGAAGCAGTCTATAACTGGAAGCATTTCCTAGATGTAATTATCAGTTTCCCCCCCCCCCGCCCAAAAACCTGCATGTTATTTTGTTATATTGAGGAATGCCATGTGAATATAATATATTATGTATGCATAAAAACAGGATAAACTGTAAAAAATGTCTTAGGCTGCAAAAAAGCATTTATATAATTTTGATAACCAAAGAATTTGTTAAGTACTGTTCAAGGCCCTGTCAGAATGGACATTTATACACTGACAGAGAATAAATGTTTTGCATTCCTTTAATTTAAATTATAGAAGCTTTTTGTGAGGTTGCTGTATATGATTTTCAAGGAAAATATCTGAAATCTGAAACTACTTGCACAAATTTCAAAATGCTGATGTGACTGCAGCTGCCGTGGAAATATCAACTAGTATCTGTTGTATTTATAACTGGAGCAAACGAGTAATATTGGTTTGGCAGGTGTCTATAGAGTTTTGCATAGACAGTCTGTAGTAGTTGTTATTTTATTATGTAATGTGTCTAAGCAATGTGTTTACACACTCATTTCACCCAAACCATCTGCCATAGACCTCTGCTAATAATCAGTATGTACACTATTCATTCTAAGCCGTTTTCTGTAGATATTTGTGACAGGGCATAGAACTTGATAAATGTTTTGTTTTCTTGTGACAATATTTAAATAACTGTACTAACTAATAGATGGTGGCATGAGGTCCTGTCTATGTGTTTTCATTACCCATTTTTAAGCTGCTCTTGTCTTGTACTTATTATGAGTGTTGTATTAATTTGTATGTTTTTTTATGAGCAATGAGAGTACTGCTCTTGTACTTCAGAATAAAGCACTTCCTCTAATTAGGAGGTCTAAGACAGGGTTTTAGTACTGGAATTTAGAATATGCCGCCAATTGAGAGCTCTCCTACCTTAGCAACGTGGTGGTGTTTTCTTCATCAGGATCGCTAAGCACAAATTTATAAAAAATTGATTACAAGACTGAATTTTGTGCGACTGTCCTGATGTCTGAATGACAAGGGAAGTAACACAGTCAAAACCGTTCAGAGAAATCTTTTCTTGGTATATAACCATAAGATGTCGACGGTGGAAATAATATTTGACGGGATTACATAAGTTTCTAGGTCTCTTCATATGTTAGTTTTATAAAATATCATATGAGAAAATCAATTTGACTATGATTCAAAACTGTCAAAAATCTTCGTTTAGGAAATGCTTGAAATCGTCCAGTTGAAAATGTCGTCTGCAATCATGTGCCTTTTATTCGAAAGAGAACTTGGTGTTTTAGAAATCATAAAAAAGTTACATACTTGAACAGTGTGCACAGTAAAAAGGTCCTTGAAAGGTCACTAAAAAGTCCTGGAGAAGTCCTTAAATTTTAAATACCTGAAAGAGTGGGAACCTTGGAGATAGTAAAATCTTGTGGACTCCTTAATCTCCGAAACCCCTGGTCACAATTTAATGATTCTTAACAGAAATGATAAGTACCATGCCAAGTTGTGCATGGTCCATGTTTTGGGTCCCAGCTATTCAGTTTCTTGATATGCAGACTAAACAAGATAAAACATAAAAGGAAAATACAAAAGTGTTCAAGAATTCTAAGGGCGAGTTTAGCTTTGATTGCATAATTCAAATGGGAAGTGGACGGCAAATGATGCTGGTACATGTCAGTAAGACAGTCAAAAATGAAGAATAAAATCTATGAACAGTTACTAATCGAATGGCCCATAAAGGCTCTGAAGTAAAATTTGTTTAAAACATACTGTTGCACACAATATAAGTTCTGTATAAAAATATGTTTTGTTTTAATCATTCTAACTAAAGGCATCACTCTTTTCCATTACTAGAAAATCCAGGACGAGTGGGTTTTGTTGGTTTTTTTTTCTTTAAGGTAACTGTAACCATGGCTCACTGTGACTAAGTAATTTGAAAAAAATGTTAGCATTGACATTTATTTTCTTCTGCATTTTTTGTACGAAACTTTTGAAGAGCTGCCGCCAGCTATCGTGGCTATGAATGTTACATATTGCAGAATTGATGTTTATATTCTGAGTGTCTGTACCATACATGCCATCACATACTTACAATGTATGCTATTCAAGTTCTGAGTCTGAGAAATTATGTCAATCAAAAACATATGTTTGTCAGTTTGTTAGGAAGCCTTGAGAGAAAATGAAATTTCAAAACTGGAATAACTGTTTATGCTAGAGTATTAGCAATACAGTATTTATCCACTGTTTATGTATTTCAAAGTTCTTGAACCATCATTGTATCTAACCCATGTGTGTTTAAACATTTTCACACCAAAATTGAGAAAATTGAGAAAATTGTAATAATCAGTGGTAATAATATGGTTCAAAAACAAGATCTTTTACATCTTAGAATTTCATTGTAACAAGAAAAAAGAATATTAAGTTCTTAGGTTATGGGTTAATTTGTAAAGTTGTGTATAAACTTGGGTTGGTTTGTGACCAGTACTGGTTACACACAGATTTTACTACCTTGAATTACAGAAAATCCACCAGAAGAGCCTAGAAACTTGTTTATCACACAATTTATCTCTTAAAGTAATTGACTTACAATACATCCATGAAATTAACTTTTAACTTAAATAGGAATCAGAAAATGAACAACTTGGTAAATTATTGGTTTTGATAAAATAGGTTTCATTTTGCCGATGCCCAGTCAGATTTTTTAGGCTCTATGGTAGCACGCTGCCACTTCTTGTGGTTTTGTGTTTGATCCCCATTGTAACGACATTTGAATTTGGGATGATGTTCATTTCTCCAGGTAGAGTTAAACATTTCTATCATGCACATACAACCTGTGTGCATGTTTGTTGATGGTAAAACCCCAAATAATTACTTCAAAACACAAACACATAGCAGATAAATTTAAAAGAATGTAAATTATGAGTCATTGACCTACTGAAATCACATATTTTAGAAATAAAGGACAGTGCAGTATGTGTGCAATTTTTGTCTCACACATTTATCATTTCCTCGAGCAGATCTTTTTTCTGACAAAGTGTAATGTAAATTATACGTACACAGGGTTGGAAAAATATTTTTCAAGTCACTCATCCTGCAGGGCAACTAAAGGCAAATTCTTGGTCTTCCTTACATAAAGTTTGGTCGTCTTAACACCTTTTTGAATTGTGATCATTTCTGTAGATCTTTTGTACCAAAGATTAATTTATTCAATATATACACTCATTTCATGTAGGTACATGACATAAAGAGGGGTACAATAATAAACATTTGATAAACATGCAAGGCTCGTAAGATCATGTATCATCAATATACATCATATATACAATTACAATATACGTGTTTTAATTTTAATTCTCACACTGCGGGAGAGTAACATTATAATTACATTGAGAAGGCTGTTGTGGCTTTTAATCGCTCTCCTGTGTTTACTGCTTATTTGAGACGAAACTTGCGTCAGATTTTGAACATCGAACAATCTTAAAAGCCCTCCATTTAGTATTGTTAAAGGCGAGCTAAACATAAACCTTTCATCAAATTTATATTTTGTCTATCTCAACATGTAAATAAGCAAAACAAACAATTTTTGTAATTTGAACATCCTTAAATTATTAAAAACGGCGCTGTTAATCATCTGCAAACGCGCACAATTTTCAGTCAACTCTCAACAAACATGAGACTGAACACTTCCAAACTTGAAACACATTTATCATTTCTCTCGTAAATTGTTGCGAAAAACAGTGGTTATTTGCCCGCAAACACTCAAATTTCCGAGTCACTTTCCTGCAAACACACCGTTTCCTTTGTTAAAACAATTAAATCTGAACAGTTATTTTGTCTCTTTTATTCATAATCAGCGGTCATAAATATGCGAACATTTTAACTTCTAGTTTCTTCTCTGCAAATCCGCCACTAATTGAATTAAAGAATGACTTGTTATTATGTTATTTCAGTCCGCAAACAGTTCTGGAAAAAACATGATTATTAGCCGCTCATTTTACGACAACGCGGCAATTTTCCTGTCACTTAATATCTGCAAACACGCAGCTATTTAAAAATGATAATTTCATCCAATATACATTAATATCTAAAGATTCGGCTGATTCCGTACAGAAACTAAACATTATTTGCAATAATATACGGATGCGGGGTGTTAACTTAATCACTAATCACTCGACCACTAACTTTTGTGAAAAGGAGCATTGCTATGGTGATACCTATCCCGATATAGATCCCCGGTAAGGTGAATTGTTTTATGACTGCCAATATTAAATAATAAATAGGTCACGATTAAACATTGATACTGATCATAATAAACATGCTAAAAAAAAAAAAAATAGGATTCAGGAACATGGTCGTCCGTTCGGTCAACTGTTAGGCGAGATCGTGGTCGTCTGACCATAAAATTTGGTCCCCAATACAAGCGTACGAGTTGATTTTTACACCCCTGCATGATACATTTTACATCTCTAAAGTTTAGAGTGATAAAATAAAGAGAAAAAAAATCATGTTAACCGTTTAACCAGTGCAAGACTGAACAGGAATTTATAATTGCTTGTTTTCATTTACTATAAAAAAAGCCAGTATTATAAAAAGTGAGCCAGTTTAATATTAAGTTCATGTATGTGTTGTGAAATTAATCAAATTTATCTTTGTAAGAAATGAAACTGTCGTATATGAACAGAAACCTGATGTAAGTTAAAGAAAGCCACTGTGGTTTATTCATGTTGTATTATTATATTTACCTTATTATTTACCATTTCAGCCCCTTCCAGAACCAGAATTGTTGATATTATCCGAGTCATGTGACATGAGGTCATGTGACCAGCGATTATCACCAATGTGTTCTCCTGGTGTAGCTCAGGTGCATTTGATACCTAGTCCAGTGGCACCTTCTGTTGCACAGCATGTAAATACTCCTCCAGTGCAGGAAAAAGGTGAGACTGCTTCACATTACCGTATCAATTAGTAGATATACTCAGTGACTGACAGGTACATGTATTATAAATTGAATACAATAATGCTACACATGTGGAACAATATTACAAAATTAAGCATTGAATGATTTTGATTTTGTGAACAGTGCAGATCATGATCAGCCAGCACAACTTCCAAGCAATGTATCATAATCTGCAGTTAGTAAATTTTTGTTGAGTACCCCTTTTGTAAAATGCAGTACTGTCCACATTTAAAGATGGGCAAAGCCATTTTTGGAAATTTAGATTCATTGTATAGCAAACAAGCACTGTTTGTCAGCCTACCTTGTTAAACTGATAGTTAAAAGTTTTGATAGTGTATTTAATCATTTAACTATAGGATGTTATGGGGAATAAAAAACATACTGAAAATCCTAAATGAAAATGCCCTCATTTCAAGTCTGACTGCAACAAAACATCATGAAATAAACAAAACACAAAATGTACAGTTATATAATGAATAGAAAGTTTTTCAACTGTTTAGCTCCGAAAAAGCCTTTCGAACAGTGTCACAAAATATGTAAAAAATGCAAATATTTGTCTATAGCAGAAACATGATTTTTTTTACATGCCTCACTTCAAAATTTGAATAATGCATGCCCCTTGAAGAGCTCTCTTATTAAGACGTGTAAGGTGCATAGTCAGTAAATAAGTCAAAAAGTCAAGAAATCCTGATAATCATTTTGCTAGTTGTTTGGCAGCTGCTTAGTTTCAACAATTTTGGTACTTTACATAAAAGCAAGGGGCATGGATCACATACTGTCATGCCAATTCTGTAAAGTTCACTGATAAGGAAACTGAATTGAATCATGGCAAAATTGCTGCTGCAGTATAAAACGATGTAGACAATTTACATGTTTCTTTGAAAAGGGAGATTGTTCAGTGATTGGCTCCTTTTCTACTTTATTACCAATTAGTATATCAGCCACTCCAGTGAAACTGATGTCAAATCGAATTCAAAAGCATAAATAATAGAATATTTGCAAGTATTATTACTTGAGTTTAAATTATAAGTGATACCTTCAAGTCATCATCATTCAATAATCTTTGTAAAGTTACTGTTGTACAATAAAATTGATGGATAGTGGTCTGTTAGCTTGTTATTTGTGCTAAAATTTGTGCATTGAACACAACTATTAATGTTTGGAGAAAATACTCTGCTACATAAAGTGAGTTGTCCTTTTAAAGAGAAAGCTTATTAAATGTGGAAATTAAAAATATATTTCAGTTTATGTGTGTGAAATAGATGTGAAGAATTCACGACAGAGAGATAAAGAAAAGAACACCATAGAATACGTTATTCAGGTCAGTATTATTTTAGTTTAATTTCTTCAGAAAACTATGTGTAAGTTTAAATTGTTGTAATGGTTTTTGAAACATAAGCTTGAGGCTCCCCATTAAAGTCTGAGACATATGGAGGTAATGTTTGTCATTTGTAGCTCATTCTGTCAGGCATGGAGAGTGAAGCTAAATTCTGTCACATTCTAGGTTGTAATCTATGTTAGTCCAAATTGTTGAAACAAGATGCATTGTCTTATAATTGAAACTACATTTACCATAATTACTGTTGATTTATATATCTCATATAAAATAGCCTACATGTAGATACATTTACATGTAGCTAAAAATTGAAATAATGAATTTATTTATAATTTTAAACTTTGAGAATGTAATAGTAAATGATGTATTGTGAAGCTAACCTGAGTTCTTACAAACATGAAGTGCTGAAACAATATTACCTCTGGAATTACTAAGCTAAATTCAATGGTTGAACTTAACATTTAAAAATATTGATTTGTCCTAAAACAAAATGAAACGTTAGTCAGGCTTGTTTTCTATGTATGCCTAAATAGAAAACTTCTAAAAAATTCTTTGAAACAAATGGTCACATTTTCCGATTGTTTTGCAGCAAAGATTTATTTCCTTATCATGCTAATTACTTGAATGAAAGTTGTCTCCTTGTATATGTTAACTCAGGTGAGCGATATAGGACCGTCAAGGCTTCCTTCCTATTGACAGTACTGAATACTGTGACTCAAGCACTTTAATGATGAAATTCGTGTCCCAAGTGTATAAAAATAGATACCGGTACTAGATAAATAGATTTCATTTAATTTGAATTTTAACTGAATGGAAATTCAATAGTGTTGAACTAAATCATTCTCATATTGATATTACAAAATGACTGTAATGATGATGAAAAATGTTTTTCATTGAAATAAGGGAAAGATAGCAGCTGTTTATAATCATGAAAAAAACCTCTTGATTTGAGGTTTCGAAATACTGAAAAACCTACAAGACTTTGTTTTTGTTTGCTCCTGTTCTAAGAACCCCTGTTGACCTATTCCTATGTTACACTGTAAATGATCTTGACATGCAGGTACAAGGACAGACTGTAACATTGCTATTGTTGCCAAGGAAAATTACCATACATTTTGTCCAAGTAGCATACTGGAAAAAATTGGGAAAGGTCAGGGCTGGCAAAATCAAATGTCTGAGTTCTCTGAGACGTACATTTTGTTGTCTTGGCAAGTGAAAATATTCATCTCTTGCCTATGGACGTGTAGATTTTCAGGCAGTTTCATAATTCTTTTCAATTGAGATGAAATGGATGTTTACTTCTGATGGTTTTGTCTAATGCACCAGGGAGTCTATTATGCCAAAAAGCTGTACTGTTCTGGATTTGATTTTGACATGGTCCTAACAGTTAATTAGTCAGTGTTTTATGGGTTTACACATTAACTTATTTTGGCCGTGCTGCAAGTGGTTTATTTCAAATAAAATCTTCAAATAAATCTTGAGAACCACCACCACCTAAAAAGTTAAAATCAGACTACAGTAAGAAATACTACAGTAACTAACATAGTAAGCGTACATTTCAAGACAAATGGCTGTCGGAATGCTAATGGTTGTGAGTAAAAGATGATGGCGTAATTGAAATTAAGTATTATAGTAAACAGATTAATGTGCATCATATGATAACAGTTTAAATGTCACAGTACATTGATAATGGTTCTGTCCAAAATGTCATGGGGGGCATTGCTGTCCCAGCTAAAAGATGTTAGTTTAACCCACGTAAATCTTTTCCAGAAAATAATTTTGTACAAATATAATTGCATTTTCAAGAAGTTTTTGAACACATACATGTATGGATTGTTTTTGTATGAATCATCAGTATTTGTTTAAACGTAAAGTTCACTTAAAGCGACTGCACTCCAGATGGACAAGTTACGCTAAAAAAAGAAAATTTTCAATTTCAAGAAAACAATTGTCATTACTGTATCAGGGGCATTGTATTATGATAACGAGACAAGTTTTCTAACAAAAGAAACAATTAAAATGTTTTGTTTTGCTTACTTTTATTGTAGAATATATCACCCCGTGACTAACGGGGTGGGCTCTTTGGTATATCAATATTTTTAACTCGCATCAAATCAGCTGACTCCGTAGCGTAGTAGGTTAAGCCACTGTAAATTTTTTGTAAGTGCAAAGATCCGAGTTCAAAACCTGGCTCGGGTAAATATTTTTTTCTGCCTTTATTTTTAGCTCTTACACAAAGAAAATAATCTTGATGCTGACAAATTGAATATATATTGATTTTACCAAAAAATTAAAATTTACTAAAAATTTGGAGTGCAGTCGCTTTAACTCATAATTTTAAGTTAATTACTTTTATATGCAAGAACAACTAATAATATTCTATGTGTATAGAATTACTTTACCTGTATACTTAAAATGTCTGCTGAAATTTTTGCATTATGCAGTTTGGCTTGAAAATCTTTTTTGTCTTGAGGGGGAAATTTGGTTTTAAAATGTCATGATATATCTCAGTCAGGAAGCAAAACCTTTTGGCCATAAATTAGGAGGACCTGTGGGACTGCAGTTAACTACTGTAGTGACCATGACCTCTGTTCATTAGAACTGATTATGTTTGAACAATAGTGAAGATGTACATTTCACTCAGTTACTGAATGCTCTCACAACTGCAGCTCACCATATCCTGCTGCTGCAAGCTCACCCTGCACATACTGCACAACTTTCAAATGCTGAAAGCTCAACCTGCACATACTTAAGGGCTCTCAAATTCTGAAAGCTCACTCTATACAGGTGTTGCAAATGCTGAAAGCTCATCTTCACATACTTTACGGCTCTCAGATTCTGAAAGCTCACCCTATACAGCTCTCAGATTCTGAAAGCTCATACAGTACAGCTTCAAAATGCAGTAGGCTCGTCATAACCAGCTGTCTCAAATGCAGCAAGCTTTCCCTGCACAGTAATTTCAAAAGCTGAAAGCTGATACAGCCCAAGTGTCTCAAATATGGAAACTCATGAATGCAATTGATTTTTCTTTTTTCCCCAAGGAGTGAGTTCAAATTTTTACCAGTAAAAGGTGGGATTGTTACGTTTATTAGCACCTCAGGTTATCCCAAACATGTCCTTCCTTCAGTTATAATAAAACCTATGATTTGTGTACTTTCAGGTGACTTGGTCTAATGGTGAGAAAAAGAACGTGTTCAAAACATATCAGGAACTGGTTGAATTTCATAAAAAGGTAAATCTTGTACACAGATGCAAAGCATTTGAATTTTGAATAGTGTTTGTACACCTTGATTTATTCTGAGTTTGATATTGACACATTTAGTCTTTAACCATGTTAACAGAAGATATAATTTATTGTTGTTGTACCTGAATGTTGGTCATAGTTACAAGCATCTGCTCTATTCAACATGTTCAAGTTTATAGTGTTAGTTGCTCTTATGGAGAAGGGTCTCAGCCAGACAGATGTTTGTAGTGATCAACAACATGGAACAAGAAAAACTGTGATACAAAGTATCACAGCGGGCCAACAAACAATAATCCCATGTAAATATTTTGAAAATTGGTTATAATTGATATTGAGGCATGGCCCCAAAAGAACTCGAGGGAACCAATTCTGGTTGAACAAGCAAAACCTGACAGCCACCCCACATCTACTGATGACTGTAGTATCGAAACTTTACTGTTATCAAATAATATTTATACAGTATGTCCAGGAATGCTCTATAGACCCGTTCCTGGTATGTCTCAATTTTCATTACCATTATCCTTATTAATTTGACATGAATGAAAATTTTTATGATTATTTGCCGTAAAATATTCTTAAAAAATTAAAAATGATTATTAAAACAGCAGAAAAAAGTTTTTAAAAAAATTGGGTGTTGATGGGATTCGAACTCGTGGTTTCTAAAAGTACACGTACACAAAAGTGAGTAAGCTATCGGCTATATCCATTACACCACGGAGGCAGACTTATTACAAATGGGAAAAAATTAGCTAAGACAATATCATATATGTCTAAAAAGGCCATAAAAGAATATTCAGTCGACTTGTTTCGTTTCTATAATGTCAAAGGTTGCGTTAGTGAAAAAACCTTTAATCATATATCCATTTTTCTAGGTGTAGTTCGACTGAAACGTGATAAGCTCTGTTTTTTTTCTTTTACCAGCGTATATTAGATTGCGCCCTCTATGAAACGAACGACAGCTCAATTACAAACGACAACTCTTGCTTTTCCAAAAAAATTGACTGTGTATACAGTTTTCATCTTGGCAGTACCTCGATTTTATAATGAAGAGAGACGCATATGTTCGATCTAGTGCTTTAAGTCTCCATGCATCTTTTACTCACCACGTATTAAATATAGCGGGCCGCTACTCCGCAATAACATGTCGAAACTTGATACTGAATAATATGTATATCAACATATAAGACAGCCAAAAATGATTCAGTAAATCAAATTCCTGTTGTAAAATAGAGGATATTACATTCTTGTATTACTACTACATATGTAGACAAGTGAAGAGCACTTCAGATGTTACAATATGTCTGTTCTGAACTGCACAGCAGTAAGTGTGTCTGCATGCAGAGCAGTGTGGTTATAATTTGACAAGTTTTGCAATTGTTTGTGCATAAATCATGGCTGGAATTCGGATAAATATGATTCTGTATCGTCAGCGTAATTAAGTGAGTTTTTGTAAAGCATGATGCTCACAATGTAATAGCAGAGTGCACCTGTTGAATTTAAATGAAGTTATACTTGTTGCAAAAAAGTAAGTTAAAACTTGGATGTCTGCTTACCTTCACTGGTGAATTGCTCTTGTTTACATCAAAAGTACAAGAGAAAAAAAAGAATGACATGAAATGTAATTGTGGGATTAGAAAAATAAACCAATAAAATGTGGGTCATGTTTCCTTTCAAACTTTATTGATTTATTAGTATGAATAAGTTTTGTTAATACAAATTGAGAATGAATATTATTTTCTCAGCTGCATTCAGAAAATTCTTTGCCAGAAAGGTTTGCAATTAGTTTCCCAGCTGTTTGAAATTCCCAGAAAACCATTGGAAGAGGAATTAGGTCCTCATGTTTAAAGTTCAGAGTCACAGTGTATAAAGCACGAAACTAGGTAACATTGGAGTTATTATTTGCCTCAGCCACTACTTTGTGTATTGTGGAATTTCAATAAAACTTAGAAGAACTGTAAAGCATCACAGGAAAGAGCTTTGCATACAACATTCATTCAGTTTTTTTTTGTTTGTCAGCTGTTAATTGGGTTTCAGTATTACTGAATATTATTAATATATTCAACAAAACTGTATTTGTGAGAGGTTTGGAAACATAAGCAGTTCTTGTTTTGTGTACAAAGGTCAGTGTGTACCGTTTCAGGTGAGTCAGACGTGGTTTTCCTTGTTGATGTTTCCTAAAGATAATGTACTAATAACTATGTTTGTATTTTCAGCTGATAAAGACATTTCCAGAGGATATGCCATCTCTCAAACTGCCCTTTATAAAAGGTAAGTTTGCTCGCTATGTCATGTATGTCACTATTGTTTTCTACTTGCTAACTGTCTGTCTTGTCTGGGCAAATAAAGCGTTACTTAATTGACTATGACAACAATACTGTATGGCCCTTTAAATCTGCGGTGCCAAATGTTGGCATTTTTTGAAGTGTTAAGAATTGGCAGTGTCAAAAGAGTCAATACGTACAACTACAGCGTATGGTTTTAATATGTTATCTTAGGCACATGTTTTTTAACATGTTTGTAATAAAACTGTTAAACACCGGTAATTTATGCCATTTTTTTGTACCATTAAAGACTGATTAAATAAGCAATTTGACACTTTAATATCATTTAATTATTGGTGGCTTATAACTGTAGTGATTTATAATGACGTGTTTAGATTTGGCGCAACCATTCATCGCTAATATAGCCAAAATAAAAACCCCGTCAAAAAGAATACTTACACAGTATGAAACAGTAAATTCTCTTGATTCTCTTTAATGTCATTCATTTTGTGCTGTATCTTCAAAACCCTTCTCTAGATTTTGACAAAACTTTCTAGGAGTTTAGCTGTGAATACTATATTTTTATGATTCAGTCAAAGCTCAATGTCACAGGGGCCTGTTCATAGAAAATCTTGGCCGCACGACATCTCTAAGCCCTTTGCTAATTTTGATATTGCAGAAGCATCAGTATATGAATTCAAGCTGTACATATTGTTTTTTTGTGTCTGTATGTCGAGAATGTCAAAGTCACAGGGGCCTGTTTATAGAAAATCTTGTCGGTACTGTATCTCCTAATCCTCTCACTGAATATTGATAAATTTGGCATAGAGTAAAAAGTATCAGTATGAAGCATAGTAGTGCATATTATAAGTCACTAGGACAATGGTCAAGGTCAAATGGTCCTGTTGGTTGGAATTTTTTATTATTTGCCTGTTATAAACATACACTATCAACTCATCTGATTTCACGGGTTGGTGAAAATTTAGTGTGTGCATTATACTTTATTAGGCAGAACTTGGCACAGCTCTACCCTATATTGGGCATACAAAATTTAAATTTTTGGGTGGGTGGGTGGCATCTTCTACTTAAAATCTCCTTTCAGACATAAAATTCAAATTTAACAGCATTGTGGGAGAAATGCTGGGGTCGGTCATAGTTGCCAATACAGAGCAAAAGACTTAACCTTATAAAATCAGAAAAGAAATTGTACTTTATGAATTTGGCCAGAAAATACTCTTTAAACATGTTAAAGTTAATAATGTATCTTGTGGTAGTAGATGCATGCCATTACTAATGAAATTGTTTGAGTTTTATAGAAAAATAGCCTGTGTGAGGAATGTTGCTGGAGATATCTAAATAATTATTATGTCTCCCCCACCTCGGGGGGAGACATATTGTTTTTGCCCTGTCCGTCAGTCCGTCCGTCCGTCAGTCCGTCAGTCCGTCCGTCCATTCTTCGTTTCCGGACGATAACTAGAGTTCCTTTTGACCTACAGCTCTCAAACTTCATAGGATGAATGGTCTTATTGAGCAGATGAT
The DNA here is from genome assembly GCA_022818135.1 of Saxidomus purpurata. Taxonomy (NCBI): domain Eukaryota; kingdom Metazoa; phylum Mollusca; class Bivalvia; order Venerida; family Veneridae; genus Saxidomus; species Saxidomus purpurata. The sequence goes on along the minus strand of JAFMSR010000012.1, from coordinate 35,589,149 downwards.
CCCTATTGTTTTTGGGGTCAGTAGTTCAAAGGTCAAGGTCACAGTGACCGTTGGTCAATTTCTCGTTTCCGGATGATAACTAGAGTTCCTTTTGACCTACAGCCCTCAAACTTCATAGGATGATTGGTCTTATAGAGCTGATGATCCCTATTGTTTTTGGGGTCAGTAGGTCAAAGGTCAAGGTCACACTGACCGTTGGTCAATTTCTCGCTTCCGGATGATAACTAGAGTTCCTTTAGACCTACAGACCTCAAACTTCATAGGATGATTGGTCTTATAGAGCAGATGATCCCTATTGTTTTTGGGGTCAGTAGGTCAAAGGTCAAGGTCACAGTGACCGTTGGTCAATTTCTCATTTCCGGATGATAACTAGAGTTCCTTTTGACCTACAACCCTCAAACTGGGGAGTCCGTCCGTCCGTCCGTCCATTCTTCGTTTCCGGACGATAACTAGAGTTCCTTTTGACCTACAGCTCTCAAACTTCATAGGATGAATGGTCTTATTGAGCAGATGATCCCTATTGTTTTTGGGGTCAGTAGTTCAAAGGTCAAGGTCACAGTGACCGTTGGTCAATTTCGTTTCCGGATGATAACTAGAGTTCCTTTTGACCTACAGCCCTCAAACTTCATAGGATGATTGGTCTTATAGAGCTGATGATCCCTATTGTTTTTGGGGTCAGTAGGTCAAAGGTCAAGGTCATACTGACCGTTTGTCAATTTCTCGTTTCCGGATGATAACTAGAGTTCCTTTAGACCTACAGACCTCAAACTTCATAGGATGATTGGTCTTATTGAGCAGATGATCCCTATTGTTTTTGGGGTCAGTAGTTCAAAGGTCAAGGTCACAGTGACCGTTGGTCAATTTCTCGTTATAATTTGGGGTCACTAACTCAAAGGTCAAGGTCATAAGGGGGGAGACAAGTTTTTTTGTGAAAAACAATCTCTAGTTTCGTTTACACTCCAGCCAGTAAATAATTTTTCCATTCAAACTCCAACCAGTCGGTGCTGAAATGTAGTCACTGGACTGGTGTGTGGTAACAGACTTTCCAGAAAGTACAGAGTCTATTTGATGATCAATGGGAATGTTAAATTTACAATTATCATAACAATTATATTTAAATTTGTTAATTAAACCAGTTGAAGTTTTTCAGTTGAGTGATATGGGCACAAAAGGAATTGAACTGTTAATGAAAAACAACTGAGAAATATTACTTTTATCCTTCAAGGATTTTAGAATGATACTTTTGATCTTTTTAACTTAAATTTGCAGACACATAAATATGGAGAAAATGTGAGGCTCAGAAATTATTTTTGTGATGGGTGCTACATACTTGTCGTCTGGAATACATCCAGAAATAACATTTTGCAATTGTTGCTATCTACAATGTACATGTATTTATTATTTACAAAAGTACAGAAGCATCACACTAGTGACCAATAGTTAAGACCCCAACATCTGATTTGTAACATATCTCCCAGTAGAGTGTTTGGGGAGGCATGGTGTTTTCGGCTGAGGAGGCATGGTGTTTTTGGCAGTTTTTCTGTCTGGAAAAAAAATGGCGGTGTTTCTTTAGAACACGTTGTTGGACTTAATAGACACTGTTGCACATAGAATTTTTGTCGAGCCCGCCTGCGGTGAGCTCGATATAGTTGTCACTTTTGGAGGTTCGGTGTATGTGCGTGCGTCCGTCGGTCCGTCCGTCCGATTTTGTCTGGACCTTATCTTTTTCATGCATGGAGGGATTTTGATGTTACTTGGCACAAATGTTCACCATCATGAGACGGAGTGTCGTGCACAAGAACCAGGTCCCTAGGTCTAAGGTCAAGGTCACACTTGGAGGTTAAAGGTTAAATTTAAGAATGACTTTGTCCGGAGCATATCTTTTTCATGCATGGAGGGATTTTAATATAACTTGGCACAAATGTTCACCATCATGAGACGGAGTGTCATGCGCAAGAACCAGGTCCCTAGGTCTAAGGTCAAGGTCACACTTAGAGGTTAAAGTTCAAAGTCAAGAATATCTTTGTCTGGAGCATTTCTTCTTCATGCATGGAGGGATTTTGATGTTACTTTGTACAAATGTTCACCACCATGGTCTACCCTTGTTTTTAGAATTCCTTTGTTGTTACTATAAATAGCTTATATTGTAACTTTTTTATTACTGGCCGTAGAGACCAATTTTCTGTGGTACAACATGCATGTTACATCCAATATTTAGGTGTATTTTGACCCATCTCTGCTTGGTAAGGAGTTAGCCCTTTTGACATATGGTGGGCTCGACATGTTGCACGTGGGCATCTTGTTAGAATAAGGTGTTGTGATGCATATTAAGTTTCTCTATAGAAAAGTTTTATCTGTATTTCAGGTACACAAAACCATAAAAAAGAGAATAAAGAGCTGTTGAATCAGTATGCATCGTCTTTGTCAGACCTTCCGGAACACATACGGCAGAGTAACTTCTTTGCAACATTTTTCGAGACTGCGCTACAGAGACCAATGACTGATGCATGTACTAGTCCCCGCCCACCTGTATTGGCAGAAGTCCAGGTAGTGCAGCGATTACCCAACTCAGGAGGTATGAAACTTTTTTAATTACACAAGTTTTACATAGGTATGTTTTTTAGATTCTATTGTTATTTAGTGTTTAGAATTATTTTTTGTCCAATCGCAGCACAGTATTTTCTGCACTTTAACTTGGGTAAATCAGTAACTATATACATGTATGGAGTCAGTAAATATGGGAAAAATGCTGATTTACAAAAAATAATTTCAACCACTAAGTAGGTTAATGTTCATTTTGATACATTTACTAATATGAATTGGTCGTGCGGCATGCACACTAACCTATACATATACATAATGAAATAATTAATGCTTAGATAAGCATATTGGAATAAAGCATATGGGCGTGAAGGTTAGCAATGTCAGTATTAACAAAGTTACTAGGCTTATAAGTACATTAGACAATTCCTGAAATGCGAAGCACTGAGGTTTTTATTTTCATGTCAGCTACACACATTCTTGTCAACTTAAAATGGTATTGTTGGTGAATCCTTTTGTGTGAAAGAATAGAAAAAAATGCAATACTTGATTGCAAATAGATGTTATTCTACTTAAGTCTTTCCTGTACTTGGATCAATCATCCAGCATTTTCTGATTTACAAGTAGTTTATGACACATTGGCAATATTTCTAAAATTGATTAGGGGTGAATGTGAGCGAAATGACTTATGATAACTTTGAATACTGGTTTTGTTTTTACACATTGATAATTCTGAGAGTGAGATAAATCTATCTATCTAGATTGACATTGCTAGTCTTTTTAATAGAAGATATGATTTTGTGTTGTTTCCTTGACAACCAGGTTTTTAGGTTTGCTTGGTTCCATTTGTTTGTCCATCATTGACTAATTTTGAAATAACTCATAGTTGTTGTCCATATCTTGCCTGCTCAAAGTCATGGTCACATTCAGAGTAAACGGTCATAAGCTTATATCTCCTTAACCCCTGGAAGTTTTTTTGGCCAAATTTTCACCTCGTGGAGACATGTTTCAACAGGCTTGTTCAAGATCAAGGTCACATTTAGGGTCAAAGGTCATGCTTTGATATCTTTCAAATCTTTTGAAGGTTGAGTAAATATTAATCTCATGGAGAGAATGCATCAAATAAGTTGAAATAACCTTTGGTTGCCAATGCAGGTGTAATGAGTTACAGCTTTTCCAACAGGTGTAAAATTGTCTAATTACTGTTAAATATCACTGTTTGATGAGGTCACTTTCTTGTGTGCGTGCGTGTTGGAAGCCAGTATTGTATTTGTACTGTTAAAACTAATTTTTCTATGCCTTCGCTTTCCAAGGTTTCTTAATCTTTTTGTTCTCTGTTAACAAACACACATGCAGAATTGATCTTTACAGAAAAAAAGTCAAGTATGGGATTGAACCCATTGTGCTCCTTTACAAATTTGTTTGTTTAAAATAAATGTGTTTAAATAAGAAATGTTGAATGTGGAGTATTTGAATATTAAAATCATTTTTACTTTGTTCAGATGAAAAAACTGTGATAGACCAACAATATATTGGTCAACCGCCGTCTCAGAATTTGTACACCTCATATCTCCCACAGTCTCCGATCAATGGTAAGCTATTTCATTTCTTATTTTATTTGAGACAAGTATTACAAGAATAACAAAAGTCTGGACAGTCTGGGCAGTAATTCATTTACTCGCAAGAGTTTGTTCATTTGATTGCAACAGGTATTTACAGTAATCTCTTGACATGCACAGACAACTAAAGTTACAAAAATTCTCTTTTATTTGAAACTCTTATTCAACTTCCTCCTGATTAATCAAATAAACTTAATTTTTGGCTGAAGTGAGCTAGTGTGATTGCTATAGGCTGGTGCCTGGCAAGCAGTGAGCTAGTGTGATTGCTATAGGCTGGTGCCTGGCAAGCAGTGAGCTAGTGTGATTACTATAGGCTGGTGCCTGGCAAGCAGTGAGCTAGTGTGATTGCCATAGGCTGGTGCCTGGCAAGCAGTGAGCAAGTGTGATTGCCATAGGCTGGTGCCTGGCAAGCAGTGAGCTAGTGTCATTGCCATAGGCTGGTGCCTGGCAAGCAGTGAGCTAGTATGATTGCCATAGGCTGGTGCCTGGCAAGCAGTAAGCTTGTGTGATTACTATAGGGTCATGCCTGGCAAGGAGTGAGCTAGTGTGATTTCCATAGCCTTGTGCCTGGAAAGAAGTGAGCTAGTGTGATTGCTCATAGCCTGGTGCCTGAACAAGCAGTGAGCTAGTGTGATTTCTATAGGCCTGGTGCCTGGCAAGCAGTGAGCTAGGATAATTGCTGTAGTCTGGGGGCCTGGCAAGCAGTGAGAATATTGTTTGCCATAGGCTGGTGCCTGGCAAGCAGTCAGCTAGGTTGATTTCCATAGGTTTGGTGCCTGGCAAGCACTCAGCTTATGTGTTTGCCATAGGCCAGTTGCCTGGCAAGCCTTAGCTAGTGTGATTGCTCTTGTCTGTGTTGCTTCTGACATTGCTATGCTAGTGTACTTCTAGGATAAGAAAGCTTGAGCAAATGTATTGCTTGCCTGGTGCCTGGCCTGCAGTGAGCTAGTACATGTTTTGCAATAGCCTAATGTGCTCTTGGCACGCAGTTACGTATTCTTCACAACTTGTCCTAACTTTTGGTTATTTCTACAGTGTTGAGCCATCAATTGGTCAAGAATGACAGTTTGTTTGTTTTATGCTAATTGCTAAATTACTGCCTCGCATTACTATCACAATTACCTAAGCGTGTTCATGCAATCGTAGAAGCTGATTTGGTCCATATGTATGTTGGAGCCACTCATTATTTAGACATAAGATCTAACAGTGATACATATATAAATTTACAGGAGACATGTGTAGTTTATCCCCACACAGTCCAACCCATCATGAACTAGTACCAGTGTGATTACTTAAGCCTTTTGCTGAATTTAGAGTGAACTAGTGTGATTGCTCTGGCCTGGTGCCTGACTACGGAGCGATTTAGGATACTTGACTGGATTTCGGGGCCATTTGCCTAGTTGTTATGTAAATCAATTTTGGATGCCTGTTGCTTATCTAGTTGTCAGTTAGTCTGGCTTTTTGATCCCCAACTTTGAGTTTCCACTATTGGACTCCGCTGATCTGTTTGACTTAGACCTGCCATTGACATGCTAAGACTTAGCTAGTGTGATTACTCATTGTCTGTCTGTTCAGCGTTCTGACATTGCTATTCACGAAGTGATTACTTCTAGTGATAATTAATGTTTGTTTGCGAAGTGTAATATCCATGGGTTTTGCCTTGAACTGTGTCAAAATTGAGACAAATTACATCTTATATTAAAAAATAGGTAAATGTGCTCTTGGCCTCAGTTACGTATTCATACAACTTGTCCTAGCTTTTGGCTATTTCAACAGTGTTGAACCATCAAAATTGAGTCACAGAATGACAGATTGTTTGTTTTATGAGAATGGACCGTAAATTCACTGCTTCGCATTACGGTATGCAACATTACCTGAAGCGTGATTGAACATTTTATTGATTTGGTCCATACGTTTTGCTTCAGCCACCTCATTATTTAGACATAAGATCTAACAGTGATACATATATAAACGTCTTTATAGCAGACAATTTTTTCTTTATCCCCCTCCTAGTCCCCATATATTTTATCAACTAGCATACCAGGCTGCTGCTCATCTGACTTATTGGCCCCTTGAAAATTAGAGAATATATATATATGAAAATGTCTTCCAGTTCATTCCAGTAATCTAACTATATATATAGAAAATTATAAATCGTAATGACTAAAATTTTATGTTATCACACTCGCAGTCTAAACACTTGACAAGTTCTTTGGGGAAATAACCATTATTAAATGATTTTAATATACTTTTCTGATAGTGTAAGCTAAATGAATTTAGCGATATTAACATACTGCTCTGATAGCTTGAACTGTATGAAATTAGCAAGAAAAACAGAGTGAAATGTTATGTTATCTTTTCAGTCCTTCATGCTCAACAAAAACAACTTCTCCTCTGATAAGCTCTCCTTGCCACTCACATGCCTCTTCTATGGAATCTCTGGCAAACAGTGTGCCTGGTTCCCCATCCATGCAAGATACAGAAAGAACCAGTCAGATTATCCAGGATGGTGCTCGTCGAGGGAGCTCAGAAGTCACTGGTCGAACTGTGGAAGATTTTAGCATCCCAGCTTTGCTTAAATTTCATAATCTAGCTCATTGTGCAGAGCTGTTTGCTGGTTACACCTTGGAACAGGTAAGAGAATTAGGACATTGTATTTCTCAATGACAAAGTTTAAGGTTTGGAAGAATAATTACCAGTATGTCGTCATTTAAATGACTGTGTCATCTTTCAGTGTCCATTAGAGCAGCATTCCTGCTAGTCTAAAGCAACAAAATATAAGCACCTCGGTATAAGCACCTCAGCTTTTCATAACCCCTTTGCTATTCCAGTCAGATCGATACCTTTCTAAAGGATTTAAGACATTCTTGTAACATTCAAAGTGAGCCAGGTACTCTTAACCCGCATCCAGCTATACATGTATAGCAAATGAAAATATATGATATGTACCTTAGTATAATTTAATGTTATGAAGGAGTTATATTTCGTTGCAGGTTGTTTCTATGGGACATGAAGACATAGAAAGGATGGGTGTTTTAAAAGAAGATGTTGCTGCTATTAAAAATGTAGTGCTGGAAAAGCTTAGGTAAGATTTCTGTTTGTTGTCTTTAAGGAATGTAGCTGTTGCTTCATATGTAAATATCATGTCAAGAAAACTAAGAACATGTAACTCAGTTCATAAGGTAGATGACTTTTGAAATAACAAATGTTCTTTGCAAAGTGTACTTGTGTACCTGTTTTTGATGTCATGTTTCTGTTTTCAGAGAGAAACCTCCTTATCCCAATGGTTTGATAGAGCCAACCCCCCAGACTGGGATGATGTGGCATCCTATACTGCCTAGTCTGGGTCCTCTGCATGCCCTTCAGTACCCGCCTGCTCAACCAGTGGCCTACCAGCAAGTATTGAATTATCCATTCCAGGATGGGCCCGGTATGGTGCCTGGTGCACAGGACCTGTCCCCTACCAATTCTGAGAATTCCAGCCCATCACCAAGCCCACACTTGCCGCCCATGGCAGCTGTACGCAAACCCCACTTACAGCAGCCACATCTAACAGACAGTTCGTCTGAGGATGGGGAAAGAGGTAATATGTTTTACTGTTAAAAAAGTTTTAATGAGATGTTTCCTGCCAACAGGTCTGTCTAAGGAAAACGTTGAACGTTGAACAGTTTGAAGATTAGGCAGAAAACTCAAGTTGATGAGAAGTTCTTCTTGTTGAATCTTTGTGCATGCAGCAATTAAAGTTTTCATAAAAAATTTAACAAGTTGATTTTTAACCTAAAACAACATATTTCAAGCTGTCATTTAGGTTGGAAACAAAATCAACTTACATTTGATTTTCTGCATTGTCAACAATTCATGTTTTTGTAACAAAGTGAATTTTTGACAAGGTCAGCTGCAAGGAGCCTGACATAGTTGACACAATGGCAGTTTCATACAGACAGTTTGTGTTATGTTTGTGTGTGTGTCTGTTTGCTTCTCAGAACTGTAACTTTGTCATTTGCTAGGGGACTTTAAGATGTTTTGGCGCAAATGTTTGCCATGATGAGAAAGTGTATCATTTGCCACACTCAGGGTAGCTCAGGTCACACTAGGCCAGATTAAACATACAGTTGTATTATTACTTGTCTAGGCTATAACTTCATACATTTGGGGATTTTAAGATAACCTGATACAAATGTTTGCTCTAATGATATGGAAGTAACAAGCACCACTCGTGTTTGTAAAGGTCAAGGTAACCGGGGTTGAAAGTCAAAATTAGTGATGTGTTATATTTTGCTGGTCTGGATTGTAATTTTTGGGAATCTTTATGTAATTTCAAGCCAAAATCCAGGTATGTACCTCAGAATTTAAGATACAATCAAACTTGTGAACAACGGCCGGTCAAGGGAAACCATGAAAACGGCCGTTGTTTGCAGGTGACCTTTGTTCGGAGGTGTGGGCGTTGATATATTTTCATCATACAAACAGCTTATCAGTTTCATCATCCTTGTCAGATAAACATGCTAAAAGCATTATCCAAAACGATTTTCCATTTCGGCATATGGTTTAATTTTACGGTCGAACTGCAAATCAAATACAAAATGTTATGTATCGTATCACAATGGCATTTTAGTTAATCAGCCTTAAAACGCTTTTAATAAGGCAGAAACTGTGCGCTGATCACTTTTTAAACAGGAACATCATTAAATTAAGTGGATTACGCCCTTTGCCGTTGTTTATTTCATTGCCATTGTGAATAAAAATACAACGGCTAATTTCGAGTTAAAGTTTGTGTTTTTCAGTTTGTTGTAATAAATCAAACATTTACTAAACGACGTGATTGCTTAATTAGCTGAAATAACGATTATTTTTGTGCACAAACAATGAAAACTGCGACTCCAAATTGTGAAGATGTTCTGCTAAAATAAACATCACATTTGGCAATTACGACAGTTTGACGGATTAATTTTACGTGTGAGGTGACAATAAATGTTCCTTCTTTTCTCCCAAAACTCTTTGATTTTGTGCCCGCCGTTTGAGGTGCAAACAACTTTACAGAAACAAATGCTCTGATTCAGCCGCTGTAATTTCGTGGCCGTTGTTTGCATCACGGACCGATGCGGGAAGCTTGTTTATGGCCGCTGACCGCGGCGAAGGTGGTCCTATTCGGCCCTTTTGAGAAATTTGGAGGGGTTCGACGGCCTTGTCCCGGGGCCGCCTACAATCCTATTTAAGCAAAGCTATGCTTGAAGTACTTAACTTACCCAAACAAAGTGATTCCATTGACTTCTTGTGGGCTCAACACTCAATGATACAAATTTACTGATTGATTTCAGATAAGCAGACTGGACAATACAGAGGTAGTGCCAGAGGTAAAGGTCATTCTGCCCCCAACTCAGCTAGAGGAAACCGTCTGGACAAAGCATCAGAAATGAAACATGGTACAAACAGCGGCACACCGCCACTTGTGACTGAGAAATGTGACTCAAATGTAAATAATGCTGGAAGTAATGGTAGCAGTGGATACACGTCAGATCCTACTTCCACTCGACCATTGCTGCGGCCTTACAAAGCTCAACCGGCACACACAAATAACATACAGCCACATTCAAATGTTGTTATTAATATGCCTGAAAGCAAGTTTAAAGGTGCAGGTCAACCTTTTGTCCAGATGTTTCCTCAGCAGATGAGAGATATCACCATGACAACAAGCTCGGGTCAGCAGGGTTACATTTCCCCTGCTGAATTAGGTCATAGGTCATTGCTGTATTATCCACAAGGACAGGCAGTGTTTGCACGATCTCATTTTAATCCAGTCAATGTGACTGGTTCTAGGCCAGTGTTCCATCCAGCTGCTGCAGTGAATCAGTCTATGATCCATGCTCAACAGGCGGTTATAAACGGAAACACATGTGCAGGAAATAATGGTAAAGGGTTTCCTGGATCGCAGACAGTAGTGCCTCCTAGTCCTCTGCCAGGCAGTTTGGCTGGAAAATCACCAAATGTAATGATGAATGGTGTTGATGGTCATTCTGTTAATCAGGCTCAAACTTCAGATTCGTGTACACACAGATCTCCAGCTATACAGACAGTGGTTAGCTCCACTGCATCAAGTAGTTTGAATGTAACAAGTAGTGGCCAGACTGTGACAACAAATCGCCCAGCATCGTGTACATCTTGCGGTTGTACTGGACATCATGCCGTGCCGCACCCAACAGTTCCAATAATGCCTCCCATTCATAATCCTATGTGGCAACCTTTCTTTCCAATGCATATGCAGATGCAACATTTATACCCCCACCATTTGTCATATCCAAATGGACTCAACCAAGAGCTGTTATATAATCCTGCTATGTACGGCTTGTCTCATTCCAACAGTCAAGGGGTGACTGGTGTTCCAAATGTGATATACAGTAATTATAATAATCACCAGACATCTGGTGGAGGATATAGTCAGAAAAAGCCAAAGAAATTAAACTGTCATAATTGTGGATCATCAAAACATGTTGCGGCAGATTGTCCAGAAGTTTCAATGGAGGCCATGTCAGGTACTGGTGTTTGTTCATCTGTTAAACTTACAATACATGATCATTTTTCTATCTAAGTAAATTTGTAAGATTAGGGAATATATTAGCATATTGAATATTTTGTTGTAACCAAAAATAACCAGTCAAATGTCAGACACTGTGCTCAATGATGTTGATATATTGCTTATATTCTTACTTATTTACATTCTTAGTTCAAAAGCTGTATGAAAAAATATGGAAAGTGTTTCTTGAAGAAAAACATGGTCGCTAAGAACTGATTGTTTTAAATGGCTATTTAGATGTGTTAAATGAACTTATTCGTATACACACATACTGGTAATAAAAATATCAAGTAGGAGTTTCAGTTTCAATAGTATTATGCTTTCAGTAAACTGTAACAATAACAGACATTTTCAAGCAAACAATCCAGCATCATTTCAAGGCCCATCTTCTTCAACTAGAGTGTTGGGCTGTAAGTCCCAAGGTCCTTGTTGAACTGTACATTCTACTATCAGATTAGGTGCAAATTAATCCCATGTTCTCTGTAAAAGTCCATTACAAATGAATATTGATTATATTAATTGATTAATTATTACGAATGTAAGACTAAGAATATATTGGTGTATTTCAGGTCATATGATGTACTCGTACAAGCCAAAGAATGAGTCGGATTGATGCAGATTTACGGGATATTTCTGTGGGGAAATGTTCCAAGCTGAGCGATGTAGACTGCCTGAGTAGACAAACTTCATAGCGGCAGTGTTTAAATCATAAAGAATACTTGTGATGTTAAGGGTTGGACTAGATACGTTCTTCAAGAAGTGCTTTGATATTTCATTTCATACATCAACATGAACTGTGTACTGACAGGTTGTCCCTTGTAAATGTAGCAATAATAATGTAGGAAATACTAGTATTTGAGGTTTATTTGATGATGGAGATATAATTTCTGTAAAGCTTTTTAAAAAAGGAATTTCAAATCAACAAGAATTTCTAATCTGTTTATTTGGAACGGAAGGATTTCAGGTGCTGTAATGTGTTTTAAATTACAGTTTTAGATTTGGTTCGTTTTCTACCTCTTTGTTTTAAGCTTTTAGAATTAGGTTGTTTATTTACTGCTGCTGTCACATTTCAGTTATATCATATTGTAATGTAGAGTCTTTGAGTCGCTGCCGCTACTTGAGAGAAAGGTGACATGTGATTGACTGTAGTGCCCTGCTAATTGATTTCCTTGCAGTAACCTCTGATATAAGGATTGGATTTTGATGAAAGTTGCTTTTGATGTTTAGAATTATAAATAAAAAAGCAGGTATATTTCAGTTTCATTTACAATCTGCCTCATAAGCTTGACTGTTTGGCTAACAGTGATGTTGCCATTTGTCCCTTCGTGGATCTTTTGTTCCAACTAAAACTGCTCCTTGTTAGATCATAGTCAAATTATTAATTGCACATGATGTCCCTTTATGTTTTAGAATTCATATCCCATGTGTCGTTGATTGAGTCAAGACACATGGTATAGGGTTATGAATCACCTTCAGCACTAACTGTAGATTAAGCAGTTCATGTCTGTACTTGTGACTATATTTTTATACATGTTAATACGTTACCATAGACTTAAACTGTTATATTTGATTATCACGTTGGTCATGTTACAGAATGGGAGGTGCTAAATGTATACCAGAGTAGACTACAGGTCTATCAGTCTTATACCTGTGATGCCTAAGAAATTTTATGCTAGTAGAGAAAGGTGTATCAGGGAAATAAAAAACTGGACACACGTCTAGACAAAAATGTATGTTTAAGATCACGCTTGCAAGAAAAGTAACAATAAGTACAGAGGACATGTTGTACATAGGTGAAATTAAGGTCATTTTTTTCAGGTATTGAATGCCTACAGTACTGTACTGAAGTATTAAAGAGATATTACCCTTTAAAGTGACCATCATAATTTTAAATGAAACATTAATCAGTGATTTATACTCCTAGAATAATAAACATTGCCATAGTTGTAACCTACAAATAACAATGTGTATAATAGTTTCATTCACATTGAATGTAGAGGAAATCTGTAAAAATCTTTTTTAATATTCGGTCAAAATTAAAAAATGAACCCTTTTGGTTATAGATATCTTTATTTGTATTTGTCAATAATAGAAATGACTTGGTAAAACATATTTTGTATATGTTGTTTTGAGCATCATTCTTAACTATAAACCAATGTGACCATTTTGAAGGGTAATATAACTTTAAGGTATGGAAATGTCCATTATGCATGTTTTCTTCTTTAAAAGGGACCCACCTAGAATGAAAAGTTAGTTTTGATCTTTGATATGATTTACAGGGTTCGCACAGGTCTGAAAAAGTCGTGGAAAACATATTTTCTGGAAAACTCCAAAAATTCCTAATTTTGTCTTGGAAAAATCATGGAGTTTTTTAATACCCTGATATTTCTATAAAACTCCTGATAAAATGACACTTGATGGTCCTTTCAATAATACAAAGGCATATTTTTCTGTAAAAAGCCGATAATTCAAGTTTAATATTTGATAATCCTTTCTGAACTATGTAACGTTGACTAAGAATGAGACTAGGTACGATTAGTAATTTTAATAGCGTGAATTTTTTTACGATTGTACTGTTTTGGAATTGTTATGTCTTTTTCATTTCAACATTAAACACTTAGTTGTCACTGTCAATGCTTTAAAGTATAATGAAGAATTGAAAAACTGGAAAAATCATGGCTGACATTTGTGCGAACCCTGGATTTCTGGATTTATTGCATTGTGAGCCTTGAGCACGGATTTTAGTGGCTTACCTCCTCGAGTAATTTACATCATTCTAGTCATTATCACAGTTTTGTTTCATCATGATGGTGCAGATACATTTGTTACCAAGGTTTTTCCACAACAGTTTGTGATGTAGTTATAAAACGTTTCATGTGTTAAGTTTTATTTACATCTTTTTATACGCCCAAATGTATTTTTCCATTTTCAGGTTTTCTTTTGTACACCCAAAAGTTGGTACTCTGTTCTGGTGCTGCTTGGCCATTTCTTTGTCCCATTCATCTATTTGTCTATCAGTCAGCAGTTTCCTCATTCATATATGGCTGCTGTCCTACTGATAGCTGTTGTTGTATTTGCATTATCAAAATTTGTATTACCACCTAAACATGAAAATGTATACTTTTTTAGCTCGACTTTTCTATGAAAAGGGGATCTATCCTACTCGCCTCCGCGTCGGCGTTGGCGTCACACCTTGGTTAAGTTTTTCGTACCACCCCACTTTATTTCAAAAGTATTAGAGGTATGGCTTTGAAACTTACCATACTTGTTTACCATCATAACCTCCATCTACAGACAAGAGTACATAACTCTGTCAAGGTTTTTGACAGAATTATGGCCCTTTTTTACTTAGAAAGTGTATTGAGCTTGGTTAGTTTTTCGTACCACCTCACTTTATTTCAAAACCATTGGAGGTATTGCTTTGAAACTAACCATACTTGTTTACCATCACGACCTTCATCAACGACAAGAGGACTAACTCTGTCAAGGTTTTTGACAGAATTATGCCCCTTTTTTACTTAGAAAATACATTGAATATGAGTAAAATCCACTTACAGACTTAACCCTTTGACATATTGCTTTGAAACTTTGAATGCTTGTTCACATCATTACCCCCATCTGTAGGCAAGAGAAGGTAACTCTGTCAGGGATTTGTTTTAAAAATTAAGGCCCTTTATCGACTTAGAATCTTGGTTAAGTTTTTCGTACCAGTCCCATTTTTGACTAAACTGTTTGAGATATTATTTGAAAGTTGGAATACTTGTTTACCATCATGATTCCCAAACAGGGCAGGAGAAGGTAATTCTGTCAAGGATTTTATTTGAATTATGGCCCTTTTTGACTTAGAAACTCAGTTAAAATTTTCATTCTTGTCCACTTGTTAACTTAACCATTTGAGATATTACTTTGAAGTTGGAGTACTTATTTACCATCGTAAGACCTGTCTGTAAGCAAAAGAAGATAACTCTGTGAAAAAATTTCTTAATTTGTACTTAGAAATTCCTAGTTAAAGTCTTGTGTGCCCTTAACTGTCAAAGTTTTGTTTTATTGGCAAGCACTAAAAAAGTCGAGCACGCTGTCCTACTGACAGCTTTGTCTAGTTATCCACTGCCAAGGCAGAGGGATATAAATTTGACATCCATCTATCTATCTGTCTAGATTCATATGTAAGACATTGTTGGGGCTATTTAAATGAAACATGATAGAAAGGTCGACTACAGTACTGTAGGGAATTTAGGCCTACCAAATTTCAGTTGGATTGCCAAATGGCAAACCCTGCTAAAGTTTTGACCCTTTGAAGTCTTCTTATATTATATGGAGATTTCAAAATCCCTTTTCTTTAAAACAAATTTTCAGAATTTAATGTAATGTGGTACAAATAATCATCTAATGGTTGTTTATTAAATTTCTCAAAATAACTCAGTATTACAATCCATTTTAAAATGAGCCCCCCTAGTGGAGTTGGACTGTTTTCCCTATTTATCCTATATATAGACTTGGAAAAAAAAATCTGTGAAATCAGTAGTCTGAATGTTACTAGATTTGGTTACATTTATAAACTTATGGTCCCTTACCAAAACTGCTTTAAGAAAAGTGATACCTTGAGATATGAAAGCCAAGTGTGATATGCTTCTTTTCTTATTAGTAAAAATTATTTAAAATTAATTGAAGAATTTTATTTCATTTTACACAAAAAATCCACTTACTAGTATATACATGTACTAAGATTTTTCAAATCAAAATGATCCCTTAAAAACTGAGGCACCACAGCAGATGGACTGTTTTCCCTATATTATCTTTATAGAAACTCGAAAAATAGTGATCAGAATGTTATTTAATCAGGTCAAATGATTAATCTTAAGGCCCTTACCAAAAATTGCTTAATGGAAATTCATCATAAAGTACCGGTAGGAAATGCATTTGCACTAAAATAAGGCTCCCGCAGGGGATGGAGCAGTTTCACTTTAGTTTTCTCTACATATTCTTTATAGAAAACAAAAAAAATCTTTTAATCTTTAAAAATGTTTATAAGTGTTCAGGAAAACAATGAAAAAAATGTACTAATGACATTTCATTTGCAGGTAGATCATTTTTAAGGACTAATTTTATTTTGAAGGTAAATAGGGATTAAAGTATTGGGTACTGTTACGGTATCCAACTTGTAACATTAATAGATTCCTTCTGTTTCAGTTTGTCAGATATAGGGGTTTCTGTGTTAAGTTTTGTATATTTTTGTTGGAAAAGGAAATGAACAAAGTAATTTTCTAATATCAATAAGGAAAGAAAAGACAAGATGCAAAGGGATTTTTACTAAGTATTGTCAAGTAAGGAGCTACATGGTTGTCAAAGTTACATGTATATAGAAATGTTCTTAACTACCTGTTTTATTCCATACTGTATATATACAGAAGTCACATCCTGTATGAGGTTGTGTTGTTTTTCGTCACTAATTTAATATACCCGCTACAATTTAATGCCAGAAATGTCTGATGGCCAAATAGTGTGTGCCTCGTGTGCCAAATAATGTATATAGATGAGTCATTCTGTGTGACAACCAGCCCCTGCCTTACAGACTTGTTAACGCAACATCATTCAATACTATTGCTATGGTAACATAACATGCATTCAGCAACTGATATATCATATTGTCTCCGCTAAAGATGCAAGACAACTGAATGAATCTAAATTAAACTGCAGACACTGCTAACAGGTTGGATTTATGTACTTGCCAAAACCCCAGATTGTATTTTTAGCTCCGCTGAACAGTGCTCAAGATGAGCTCGCCTGATGTCTGTCATCTGTTTTTCCATCCACATTTACCGTGTGAAGACTCATAGTCACATTTCATAAACAATCGTCATGAAACTTTGTGAGAATGTTTGTCATGATAAACTCTAGGTCAGTTTCGAAACTGGGTCACATGGGGTCAAAAATAAGGTCAACAGGACAAGTCTTAGAAAAAGGTTTTGAACTCTCTTTAGGCCACATTTTCTTCCCAGTCCTCATGAAAGTCGGGATGTTTTTCTTGCTAAACTCCATGTTCAAAAACAAGGTCACCGGGACAAATCATGAAAAAACCTTCTAAACACTCTGGAGACCACATTATGTTTTTGAAATTTCATCAAAATGTTTTTCTTGATAATTTTTAAGTCAGCTTTGAAACTGGGACATGGAAAGCTATGTGACTGATTCAAATAATAGAAAAACCATGTTAACACACTAGAGGCAACATCATGTCATGAAAGTTAAGTCAGAATATTTCTCTTGCTAAACGTTAGGTCATAGAATAACTTGTTTATAAACTAGTTTAAAATCTCAGTGATTAAATTTGGAGCATACTGCCTTGGACTGACCTAGATCATGACCCTTTGAACTACTTCCTTTTTTTTGAAGCTTCAGTAATGATATCATGACTCTGTATAATATTGCAAGCATATTCAAAGTTGTTCTTGGCTGACTTTGATCACGACCTTTTGACCAACTTACTTTTTCTTGGAGCTATAGTTATGAAATTTTGGACCTTGTGCACAGTTTTGCCAACTGTCATAATTCTCTTTGGCTGACCTTCACCATGACCATTTGACCTTTCTTTTTGTTTTTAAGCAGCAGTTGTGAAGTTTATACCATATGTCCGTCTCTGACCTTGTTTGTAACTCCATACCAAGATAAGGCGTATGACCTAGACCTCTGTAGAGAGCAGTTGGACTGTGATGGGCGATATAGGGGAAACTAATTTGGCAACTATGACAACTTTTGTAAACAAAACAAGAAATAAGGATAATAAAATATACTGGTAGTTTAGACATGTGCTGTTGGACAAATTGTAAGCTTTTACTGCTTTGACTAGAGAGCTGTTTTCTGGAAATAATAATCTGCAATATTGTTAGCAATTATATGTACCGTATGGAACTATTTTTGTGATCATTTTATCTGCATAATACATGATTTTGTGTTACCAGAACTTTACTGGTGATCTCATTGCCTGTCTGAAAACTGATATGTGCAAAATAGTGTGAACAGATGGATGAAAGATGATATCAATTTGGTTAAACATGTTTGGTTGTTATAAGTGATTTTCTTTCAAAGTGTCAAAATCTGTATGTGATATGTTAGCCTTTTGCAAGATTTTTATAGGTACTGCAGGCTATAGGTAATTATAGGATAGTCTGTAAATGTAAAGGTATTAATCAGTCCTAGACAATTTCCAGAATTATCATGTACATTTTTTTTTCGATAAGCAATGCATGACTACAAAAGTTACGTTTTATGCAATCCATTTTAAAATTTGCAGTTTGTACATTTACGTTGATCTGATGGATAATTGATTGACGTGCAACTTGTGTGAAAGTACATTGTTCTCATTTCAAGGTAAAAGAGAGTTGATATTGCCAGTATGTCTTAAGCAGAGTAGAATTAAAATCAAAATATTTATTTTGGGATCAAAATCGGTAGCCAAGCATACTTTTTGAAGGATTATGTTGTTCCTTGAATTGTATTTCAAAGTATGTCTGGTGATATGTTTTGCTATGCTGATTTTCTGTGATAAAAATAGTTGTAGATTTGCTAAACAAACAAAGCAAAAGTGCTAGTGGAATATAACTTGAAGTATTGTAGAAATATTGTTGTGTGATTTGTTTAATACAATGTTCAGGCTAGGATTTAAAATACAGGGTGGTATTAGGAAAAGGACACTTTAGAACATCCAAAACTGATAAAAAGGGCATGTTCAGATGCTCAGTATTTTAATTAAATTAACATTTCCAGTACTGATTTACTGACTTCTGGGCATTTCTTAACTCCTATTACACTATAGGTGTCTTATAGAGAAGAAACCAGATGTATTTTGTCATTAAACCAAGAAAAATGCTTATTAATATAAAATGCAAAGGTCCTTTCAAAAAGGGCATAACAGGGTGTCAGAGAAAATGGCAGGGTGTACTAGAATAGGGGCAGGTAGCTGCACCCTTCTATTTAATGCTAGCTGGAACACTGTTAATATATGAAAGATCAGTGTTTATAACATCTGCACCTATATTGTTTTTAAACCATTGATAATAAATATTTCAAACTATATAAGCAATAGACTGTTACTGTTTATCATTGTTACCGGGCATATGAATAGTTTCTAATTGTTTGGGAGTCTGTGTAGAAGAATCCTTGTTTTAATTGGTATGACTGGAAGTATAGAATGATCAAGGTTTCTTAATCCAAGAATACAGAAAATTGTCGGCATGATTTTAATCACCGATACCTGAGACATGTCTGACTGGAATATCAGGGGTTATAGGTAAACAGGGAGAAGAACCCTGACTGGAATATCAGGGGTTATAGGTAAACAGGGAGTAGAACCCTAAATGAGACTTGATGTACTGGTTAGGTCATGGGATCAGCAGGAGAGGTTTAAAAGGGTCAAAATGAAGAAATCTTGCCATTATTTACGGAGAACAGTATTTTATGTAGATTAGTTGACGATATATAAATGGTGGACAGGGTGCATTATTGTTTTCTAGCTACCCTTATTGTTCTCATACCTGTCTTTTGTGGTAGGGTAGGTTATGTAGGGCCAGTTTAAGTCTGTTTTTAAAATCTAAATGTTGCATGCAGGGACTTGAGTTTAAAAATATCTTTGTTTACAGTTAGCTTGTACCTGTTAGCTTGTACCTGTTACAGAAGACACAGTTTCAATTTGATTCTCATTAAATTAAGAGCATAGTTTTTCCTTTGTATGATCGTATTTTACCATGTGTCATTTATAGCAGTATATGCCAGAACTAAATCAGCATTATTTCAGTTTCATGTTATAGTAGTCATATTTTGTTTCCAGCGTATTCAGGTAGTTGTCATGCAAAGTTTTCAACACGAATAATCACCATCACAGAATGTGTGATGTCATTATAGAAATCGGCATGGATTTTCCTATCTAGGAACATTATCATTTTGGTTGGAATAAAGTGACTGTACTGGACTTAACTTACTTCATTCACTGTAAATACATCATTTGTAATTTAATCAAACGTGAGCATTTTTATTTTGAATGCCATTTTGCTGCATGTTATACATGCATGTTGTACACAGACTTTTAAGTTGTGCTGGCACAAGGATACTACTGAAGTAATCTCAGTAAATTGTTGGATCTTATTTTGTGATGTTGGGTTTAATAGGGAAACTAGAAAAGGGTTTTTCCTTGTATCAAGCTAATCATTTTGACCTTTGCTGGTAACAGATGCATTTTAATTCGTAAGGTTAATTGTGTAATTTACAGTGATTTATGTTTTATTTCTAGCCATTTGGTCACTAATGCAAGTAAAATGTCAGTGGGCCAGAAGGATTTGGCAGAAAACATGCTGTAGTAAGTACAATGTAATAAGATTCATGTGACAATTATTCTTCTTCGTTACAGTAGAGTACATGTATAATGTTCTATCCAATGATGTCAATGTTTGCAAACAAATCTTGGAGTGGTCAGCAAAATTAATGAGAACTTGTTTTGGACAGTTTTGACCAGTAGACTACTGTGTATATAATAGCATTAACTGTATCATAAGTAATTTTGAATCATCTATAGTTTCCTATTTCAGCACATACCCAAAAGGATAAACGGTCTTCTACTGTAAATAAATAGGTTCTTATAAAATTAAGGGCAGTTTATGAAAGATACATTTATTATACCCCCAAAACGAAGTTTAGGGGGGTATATAGGAGTCACCCGGTGGTTGGTCGGTCGGTCGGTCGGTCGGTCGGTCGGGCGGTCTGTTGCATTTTCCTTGTCCGGAGCATAACTTGAAAACTACAAGTTGGAATTCAATACAACTTCATACAATGGTCAAGCACATTGAGAGGAAGTGCAGTGCACAAGAACTATAACTCCATCTTGACTAATTACAGAGTTATTGCCCTTTGTTACTTTTTCCTTGTCCGGAGCATAACTTGAAAACTACTGGTTGGAATTCAATACAACTTCATACAATGGTCAAGCACATTGAGAGGAAGTGCAGTGCACAAGAACTATAACTCCATCTTGTCTAATTACAGAGTTTTGCCCTTTGTTACTTTTTCCTTGTCCGGAGCATAACTTGAAAACTACTGGTTGGAATTCAATACAACTTCATACAATGGTCAAGCACATTGAGAGGAAGTGCAGTGCAGAAGAACCATAACTCCATCTTGACTAATTACAGAGTTATTGCCCTTTTGTTGCTTTTTCCTTGTCCGGAGCTAACTTGAAAACTACTGGTTGGAATTCAATACAACTTCATACAATGATCAAGCACATTGAGAGGAAGTGCAGTGCACAAGAACTATAACTCCATCTTGACTAATTACAGAGTAATTGCCCTTTGTTAGTTTTCCCCTTGTCCGGAGCTTACTTGAAAACTACTGGTTGGAATTCAATACACTTCATACAATGGTCAGCACATTGAGAGGAAGTGCAGTGCACAAGAACTATAACTCCATCTTGAATAATTACAGAGTTATTGCCCTTTGTTAGTTTTTCCTTGTCCGGAGCATAACTTGAAAACTACTGGTTGGAATTCAATACAACTTCTACAATGATCAAGCCATTGAGAGGAAGTGCAGTGCACAAGAACTATAACTCCATCTTGAATAATTACAGAGTTATTGCCCTTTGTTAGTTTTCCTTGTCCGGAGCTAACTTGAAAACTACTGGTTGGAATTCAATACAATTTCATACATAATGAGCACAATGAGAGGAAGTGCAGTGTACAAGAACCATAACTCTATCTTGACTCATTTCAGAGTTTTGCCCTTTATTACTTTTTACTTGTCCGGGCATTATTCAAAACTATTGGTTGGAATTCAGTACAACTTCATACAATGGTCAAGCACAATGAGAGGAAGTGTAGTGTACAGAACCATACTCTATCTTGACAATTACAGAGTTTTGCCAAGAACAGTATCTCTTTTTAGTTTGTTTGCAGGTTTCTGTTACTCGAACTTTCTCAGTTTATAAAGCAGTCTTTTGGGGGTATTAATCACTTTTTAGCTCTAGTTTTTTGTGCAGTTAACATACTATAATAGACAGTTATAGATCGTAGTGAATATGCAATAGATATAACTTGGCAGAAAATATTATTAAATGGATTTTATTTTACTGAAGGCAGTCTAGTTTGTGCATAAAACTGGGTACTTTTGTTTGATGTACTAGCTGGCATTTGTATTGAGAATAATAGCATATTGTCGTTCATTGATGATATACAACAGTAGAGTAGATGTTCAGATGTCAACAATAGAAAAGTACAACAGGGTTACACTAGCACATGGTTGTCTGACTAATAAATCAATTAGTTGTGAAACAAAAAATGCTTAGCAACTTTGAGTATGTGGGCTTATTTAGTTGACAAAATTAAAGGAAAAGACAGTTAACAAGTACAGATATACAAGTAAGTGCTAACATGGAATTGTATGCAGTAACCTGTTTGTTCTGGTGGAAGAAATGAAAGCTAAAGTTATTTTATGAATGGTCATTTATATGTATATGCTGAGTCCTATAAATGTATTTTTTCTTTTAAATGTGTTTGAAATGTGTTTTAATTGTTATTTCTTTATGCATCTCAAGATTGTGAATAATATGCTTTGTGTAAAAAAAAAAATGTATTACAGCTTGCAGAGTACAAACAGAAATACAAAACACGCCAAAAAGTTTTCTTTTAGGAAGTTGATTTTAGAAGTTGTTAAATGTTTGGCTTTCTGCTCAAAATTTGCAAATCTTACAATTTTTTTTTTTTTGAGCAATTGAGAAAATTTTCCATTTTAAACGCAGAGAAAAAGAAAGCTTCACTTCTGTTACAGTGTATAAAATGTGAATTTCAACGAAGCTCAATAGAATTGACCTAGATCTCACTGGAAACGTGGCATCAGATTTATCTCTGCAAGTCCCCATGTGTATGTTCAATTTCAACATTATTTGTTGAAGATAATCAAGCATTTATCCAGTATTTAACAATTATATCAAAGTAAGTGGCTGAAATATATATACATGTGTGTGTATTTTCTTACCATTAGTCTTTGTTTTAATTGTGAAATAATTTAAAGCTTGTTAGTTATGAATAAAAAAGAATAAATCGGCTGTATTTATGTATAAAATACATGTTCATGTGGAAAAAAAATCAATAAAACTTTCGAAATGAATAAAAAAATAAAAATAAAATGAAAGATGAATGGCTTTATTATTTCTTTAAGGAATGGCTTAATTCCTTTGGAGGTTATATGTAGACACCTCCATTGCTGTGTCAAGAGGTTGAGCAATGGCCAGTTTGAAATACCCTTGAAATTAGATTTAATAAGGTATTGTTAATGTGTAGTAATGATGGAAAAGGGTCCCCAGAGACTTGCAATAATTTGTTCAGGTGTTTTGTTAGCATCTGCTTGGGACCCATTGAAAAGAATTCACATGTTGCACTGCTTTCCTGTAGCCAGAATTATGTGTAGTCTACTGTACATGCATGAACGTACAGCATATGAAAAGCCAGTGAAGTTAAACTTGACTGGAGCTTCAGTGGTCTGTAATGTAGTCCTACCATTGACTTCTGTTGTCACTGGGCAAGTTCCTACTAGCTATCGGCTTCTGTTTTTAACGGTTGTTCAAAGATGGAGAGCAGACAGAAAGTTGCTTACTTTTAATAATTATCAGATACCTATACCATAGTTATATAGTGGCAATAGATCTAATAGTCCTCTTGTTCCAATTTCAATTCAAATGGATAATAGTAGTCTCGGAGGACAAAATTTGAATTTTCAAGTTCAAATCTAAAGTTTTCTCTTTATGCCTTTAACAGATAATAATAATAATAATAAATTCTTTATTTTAAGAAGGTAACATGTACAGATATGCAAACAAAATATTCACATCTTAGTTCAAACATGGCCTTCTGTAACATAGAAAAGGAACAAATGATTTCATACTCCATTTACACACTGAAACGACAATCACTCAAGAATTGAAAAATAAATAATCGCTTTTATCTAACAAACATCTATCAATATAATTTTAATTACATCTGCTTAAAAGATAGTTTTTCAGTGACTGTTTGAATAAGCTCAAAGATGTAACTGAGCGAATATTTGTAGGTGTATTGTTCCAGTATTGTGCAGACATATAGGAAAATGAGGATTTCATGTAATTTGATCATTGTTTAGGTGTTACCAAGTCATTGTTAGTAATTGATCTAAGGCAATATACATTATTAACATATCTATGACAGCACATCAGCATTAAACAGTAATCTGGACAGACATAATTAGACTCGCACTTCTTCCGAGACAATGACATTTGAAGAGACCATCTTTAGCATGTAAGCTTATTTGTGGTCCTGGAGAGCTACAAGGATTCACAGAAGTCCATTATCTTAACATCCACAATTAGTTTTTGACAATCTAGCATCTACATTTATGAAACATTCTTGATCAAACTTGCTCACAATATCTAGTAGGATTTTAAGATCACTTTCAACTTGGTTTAAGGACCAAAAGTTTATAACATGGACCGCATCTTATGAAAACGATGAACATGCACAATTTAACCATGATGATACTCTAGCACTTTTATTTCCCCCTTACTCCAACAAATACAGACAGAATATGCAGGATTTCTAGATCTCCTGACCAAATATGACAACTAGATGGGTGTTCAGTAGAACAATTGTGTCGCCCTCTTACACTTTGTCAGAATAACCAATAATTTTGTGACAAAATCCAAGTACAAAAAAGGGGCATCACTCAAATATGACCTTGACCTACAAAATTTGGCAGCATCACAATTCTTTTGTCATAAGCAATGCAATTTGAAAGTTTGATGAAGGGGTCTTAAGAAATGGCAAAGTTATAGCCGACGTAAAGTTTTTTGTGACAAAAACTAAGTACAAAAAAGGGGCTTAACTCTGTCAAATATGACCTTGACCTACACATTTTGGTGGCATCACAACCCTTTTGTCATAAGCAATGCAAATTAAAAGTTTGATGAAACTAGAACTATCACTGAAGGTGATGAATACCCCCCGAACATCCCACTGACACAGTATTTAAAATTCATGTAATATTTGATGCTTTGATTATGCTTTGATTATTGGACCTGCACATCTTAAGGCTTCTGTGAAGTATAATTAAATTTTGACCAGCGTGTTTCGAGATTAAAAGCACACAAGATTTTACTATCTCAAGCCCCTGTGACCTTTGATCTAGTGACCCGAAACATGGACCATGCACAACTAGGCATGGTGCTTATCACTTCTATGAAGTATCATTAAATTCTGACCAGGGGTTTTGAAGATTTAGCATCAACAAGATTTTACCATCTCGAGTCCCTGTGACCTTGACCTTTGACCTAGAGACCCGAAACCTGGACCATGCACAACTAGGCATTGTACTTATCACTTGTGTGAAGTATCATCAAATTCTGACCAGGGGTTTTGGAGATTTAGCGTCCACAAGATTTTACTATCCCGAGCCCCTGTGACCTTGACCTTTGACCTAGAGACCCGAAACATGGACCATGCACAACTAGGCATTGTACTTATCACTTGTGTGAAGTATCATCAAATTCTGACCTGGGGTTTTGGAGATTTAGCGTCCACAAGATTTTACTATCCCAAGCCCCTGTGACCTTGACCTTTGACCCAGAGACCCGAAACATGGACCTTGCACAACTAGGCACTGTACTTATCACTTGTGTGAAGTATCATTAAATTCTGACCAGGGGTATTGGAGATCTAGTGTCCACAAGATTCCGTCTACAGACAGACAGACAGACGGATGGACAAGCTGAATCCAGTATATCCCCCCTTACACTTTGTGTTCGGGGGGTATAAAAATTTTAAGAAATGGCAAAGTTATAGCAAACGTTAAGTTTTCATGACAAAAACTAAGTACAACAAGAGCCATGTTACACATGGTTAATCCCCCCGCCAGGAAAAAGTTACCTGAAGGTTGTACTTTCGTACATTTTACTTGGTGAGAGGAAATCCTTAAAAAGCCGTATAGTTATGGTCATGCTGAGTACAGTTTTCAAGTAAGTGGAAAAAGAATAAGGCAATGAAGAGAAGGTTTGCAAAATTATATTAATGTTCATTATCAGTATAGGTATGATATTTTTCTATTTGACTAAAAGTAGACAAGGTAGAGTTATTGTTCTTGCACACTGCACTTCCTACCAATGTGCTATGTCAGTGTATTAAGTTTGAAGAAAATCCCTCAAGTACTTTTGGAGTTATGCTCCGGACAAAGTTTTTCAAGTAAATCTGATAAAGGGGAATAACTCTAAAAGTAGGCAAGGTAGAGTTATTGTTCTTGCACACTGCACTTCCTACCAATGTGCTATGTCAGTGTATTAAGTTTGAAGAAAATCCCTCAAGTACTTTTGGAGTTATGCTTTGGACAAGTAAATCTGATAAAGGGAAATAACTCTAAAAGTAGGCAAGGTAGAGTTATTGTTCTTGCACACTGCACTTCCTACCAATGTGCTATGTCAGTGTATTAAGTTTGAAGAAAATCCCTCAAGTACTTTTGGAGTTATGCTTCGGACAAGTAAATCTGATAAAGGGGAATAACTCTAAAAGTAGGCAAGGTAGAGTTATTGTTCTTGCACACTGCACTTCCTACCAATGTGCTATGTCAGTGTATTAAGTTTGAAGTAAATCCCTCAAGTACTTTTGGAGTTATGCTCTGGACAAAACTTTTAAAGTAAATCTGATAAAGGGGAATAACTCTAAAAGTAGGCAAGGTAGAGTTATTGTTCTTGCACACTTCACTTCCTACCAATGTGCTATGTCAGTGTATTAAGTTTGAAGAAAATCCCTCAAGTACTTTTGGAGTTATGCTTCGGACAAGTAAATCTGATAAAGGGAAATAACTCTAAAAGTAGGCAAGGTAGAGTTATTGTTCTTGCACACTGCACTTCCTACCAATGTGCTATGTCAGTGTATTAAGTTTGAAGTAAATCCCTCAAGTACTTTTGGAGTTATGCTCCGGACAAAACTTTTAGAGTAAATCTGATAAAGGGAATAACTCTAAAAGTAGGCAAGGTAGAGTTTTGTTCTTCCACGCACTTCCTACCAATGTGCTATGTCAGTGTATTAAGTTTGAAGAAAATCCCTCAAGTACTTTTGGAGTTATGCTCCGGACAAAGTTTTTCAAGTAAATCTGATAAAAGGGGAATAACTCTAAAAGTAGGCAAGGTAGAGTTATTGTTCTTACACACTGCACTTCCTCCCAATGTGCTCTGTCAGTGTATGAAGTTTGGAGAAAATCCCTCAAGTACTTTTGGAGTTATGCTCCGGACAAAATTGGGACGGACGCACGAAGAGCATTTCTAATATCCCCTTCGCCTTCGGCGGGGGGATAAAAAAGGGGCATAACTCTGTCAAATATGACCTTGACCTACAAAATTTGATGGCATCACAACCCAATTGTCATAAGCACTACAATTTGAAAGTTTGATGAAGAAATCTTAAGAAATGGCAAAGTTACATCAAGTGTTAAGTTTTTGTGACGGACGGACGAAGCGATCCCTATGTATCGCCATTTTTCCGAAAGGCGACACAAAAAGTGGGTTCTTGATTCAACCAAAACATGCTATAGACGTGACCCGATTTTATTTGTCCATCTATCCTAATCATATTTACTCTGTGTGTGCCAACAAGACCCAATGAAAATCTGATTTGGGGCCAGATCAGAAGTTTGTCTAGAAATGGGTGCCTGTTTTCTCAGTACTTGTACATTTACTTTTATTCTAGCATCTTCATGCCTTCTCCATTCTTACTGATATACATGTATAAACAAAGTGTACATATTAGTAAGATCATAGTTGAATTCTTTTGGGGACCAAATTAAATCAGGTGGCCTAGTATTGTGTGCTCTCGATTTTTTGAAAACTGTATTTCATCATTTTATGACAATTGGCAATGAATTTTCTGAGATGTTTTTTTCAAGTAAACCGGGTACCACAAACAGAACAAGTCCATCAAACAATCCTAAAATGTTACAATGAGTACTTTGATCTTAGGTGAGCTAGGAAAAGAGACTAGAGTTGAATAGCTTAACTGACTGCTGTAAACAAGTCTTTGTTAAATAATTTTGAGTCAGCTGATAAAAATTTTCAGTTGTTTCAGTACAAGCAAAAACTATGGGAATTACACTTCTTTTATTATCATTTCTTATTAATATCCATGTACATGTATAAAACAACAAAGATTTGAGTTTTCATATCATTTTTTTCTGTTCTTTCTGACAGCATTGGGATTCTTCCTTTCCCAGTAATGAGTGTGACCTTTATTTGACCTTATACCAAGCAGAGCTGCCCTGCTTGTCACATCATTTACAGTGAAAGGGGAGCTATTGGCAACATAGTCTGGATCAAACACGTTCATTTTATAACGCGCTTTATTCGATATTCTGTTATGCGCCTCTGGCTGATCTGCTGTTAGACGGGGATTGGCTGCATGCTTACCTCCCTTTGGCATGGGCAATTTATACTGAAAAATAAGAATCATTGCTTAAGATGTCAAAAATGCATTTCAACTTGCTGCTTTATTTATTGAAAACATTTCTGGTTTTTTATGAATACATGAATACCTAATTAAGTACATTTGTACTCTCTATACTGGTTATTAATTAGTCAAGGCTTCTGCTTTATCTGTTATGTATAGCAAACATGCTAAGAATGAAGTGATCTGATACTACACCTCACAGAATATCTAGGATTTACCTTAGTTCCTCTCAAGTTTGTTGGTCTTCGGCGCGACAGGAAGTACTTTATAGAACCATCATCATTCACTGTCATGGACACCTTACTCAGAGTTTTGTTTCCACAGTGGGGACAAAATGTCTTTCCAACATTTGTAGTTATTCTGTAAAAATATACAAGAACTATATGACTAATACCTCATAAGTAAACATAACTAAATAAAC
Source organism: Saxidomus purpurata (assembly GCA_022818135.1). Classification (NCBI taxonomy): domain Eukaryota; kingdom Metazoa; phylum Mollusca; class Bivalvia; order Venerida; family Veneridae; genus Saxidomus; species Saxidomus purpurata. Next base: position 35,560,496 of record JAFMSR010000012.1, on the reverse strand, counting down.
AAGGTAGATGTACATACTTTGATGGTTAACAAAGCATATTGCTACTTGACAAGATTGACTATTTCAAGGCCAAGTGACATTTTAACTAGTGTTATTCTTTTAACAAAACAATAGATAATGGTGTGATCTCCTTCACATATGTATGTGTATAACAAAACTTGTATACAGAAAAGGATGTCACTCGAATAGCAGTTTTAACGGTTATGGTAAAAGTAAGACGTCATTTTAATACATGTATTACCCAATCATTCCGTCACACAAATTCGTTTTCTTGTGTGTCTCTCAATATGTCAAATTGGGACTGAATGACTACCTCACAACAGGGTGATACAAATTTAACCTTGAACAGTTCTTGCTGGGGTTATAAAAATGATAAAGTATAAATGCTGCCCATTTTCAGATTTTGCAGTCTGTATGGGGCCAATCCAGATATAGCATCCATCTCTCACATGAAATACATGTAACACTTTTGTCTTTCTAGGCTTACAGTTTTCTAAACTTGGGATACTGACATTATGTTTTAATATTTATAAAATATGGTCCAAATCGCTGAAAAAAACTTACTTAAAGCAAGCAAAACATCTCAGGACAAAACACTTGGCTCTCTTAATCAGCATTCCATCCACAGATATCACATTCAGGCCCATCTGTATCAAAACATTCTGAAATAAACAACTTCTTGGTAACTTTACCTGTTTTTTTCTAAAAGCATTTCAGTGGAAAATGAAAACAGAATATTAAATTATGTTTTAAGTTCATAAAGTTTGTACATGCTATTCTGTCTGTTTGGAAGTCAACCTTTTTTTGATGGCTTATAAAACAATATCCCTTTCAATGACAGCAGGCTATGATCATCTGTTTTTGGTTTAATCTGCCACTGCTCAGTTGTATCTTTTAAGATGGCTTCCATCTGAATTGGTAATTGTATTTCCAATTTTATTGATTTAGCAGCGTCGGGCTGTTAGTTAAACTAGCAGCACAACCATTTTCTCCTCTTACATGTGAAGATCACACGAAGAGGATTTTTCAGGCAGCTGAGAAACATCATTACAAACCATGCTCAATGATAGTCTAGATGTAGGTCTGTACATAGCTAGACTTGGATTTGCTTTCTTTCAAATGATTAAGACATTGTTAATTGAATGGTATAATGTGTTGTTAGAATGAAAGACTTCAGAATGTCGAATTTACTAAGTTAACTAAACGTAATACCTGCATAGAAAAGTCAGTTGTCAAACAGCCAACTTGCACTTCAGCCTTCTGCATGTCTTCACCTCCCATCTTGTCCTTCATTGACTTAATATTACTAGGGGTTATCCAGCCATCATCATCATCATCATCATCACTTTCATCATCTGCCTCTTCCTCACTCTCTGACTCTTCACCTATCATGTCTTCAGGAATTACGTCCCCTTCTCCAAACTCTTCAAATTTACAACCGGAAGTTTCCTTTTCCTCTTTCATTTCTGTTTCTCTTTCAGTTCTTTCATTTATTTCCTCTGTTATATTTCCAGAGTCCCTTGTTTGTGTATTTGAGTCTTGATTATTACTACTTATGTTTTCTGAATCACACACAGTATTATTTGTTGTACTTCCGGACTCTCTCTCACACTGACTGACTGTATCTGGCGCATCATCACATCTGAAGTCAGACGGTTCAGCATTCATGGAGGAACATTCTGATACTGTTCTTGAACCTGGACTTTTCTGTCAAATATTTAGAAATGTTAATACTTTATTCAATGGATTTAAAATTATTCTCACAATTACCCTAATAACTTTTAACACTACTCATGGCATCTCCAAAACGACATATCTGACATATTAAAGGTTAACACAACATCAATACAACATTAAAATCACCGTGCAGGAAATAAATATTAGTGTTCTTGAGACTATGGTAGACAGTTTACGCAGCGTAATCATGGGGTTTTCTGGCTTTACTGATAAAAGTTATCACTAAACACAAACTGTTTACCTCGAGTCGCCTTTTACAAACACTAACAAAATCATTGTTGCTGGCTGTCAATATAACCATTAATACATGTACAATACTACATACTATACATCAAATACAGAAATGCTAATCAGCGATTGGCTCAGACTTATCATGTAAAAACTGGTGTAACTGTTTTGTCAAAGGTTAATGTCTTCCCTACTAAATAAAATTTGCAGAATCCGATATTTAATAAATATTTGTTGCTTCCAGTTTCTGCAACATCTGCCTCAGACAAAATCTTAACTTGCAAAATCTAAACTTTGAGCAAATCTCCTTACTATTAGCAGTAAATCAGTTAATCAAGCAGTGCAGTAGTACCCTCCTGCAATATCTGGTGACAATATCTTTTGTAGTATTTACCTTTGTTTTAACATAGAATCCTGCAATATCTGTTGCTTTTTCAAGAGGCCTCTTTGAAGCATTCCACTCAACCTATGTAAAGGGACAAAATACTTATAATACAATGTATTATGTTAAAATATGATATAAATAAGCTCACACTGAATCACATGATCAGACATTTCTGAACCTTCACAGCTAAAAGCTTTTCAAAGTTAAAGTCCCAGGAGCAGAATTACAAGTTGCTTTTATTTCACCAAGAAATACGTTTTTATTGTACCAAAAATATTCTTAACTGCTTTTTAACTTGACAAGTACATGTAAGAAATATAGGGCACTTTTTTTCCAATGATATGGTAAAAAATAAGAAAGGCTTTCTTGCAACTCTTTTTCCTGAAGAAATGACTTGAATATGAAAGAAGGCATATATCAATATTGTTTTAGTGAATAGAACGTGGTTCTATCATTATCCTATCAGAAAATTTATTTTTCTGTATCAGTAAATTTTATGTGATCCTGGGACTTTAATAGTTTCATCAATACCGAGAAGCTCAAGGAATGTTCACATTAACTTTCTGCAACAGACACTTCTTTGACAGTGGTCCATGTTATTCAGAAATATGTGACAGAAAGCAATAAAAGCACTGCCCCCTATGATAACCAGTCAAATTGAATCCTAGATTGAATGGTGCCATATCAATGACCAATTAACATTGTCCAGAACATACCATGCTACATTGTAAAATAGTGTCACATTTTTTTCAACAAAAAGCTAGTTCAATCTTGCTTAATATTTTTAGGGATTTACCGGTAAGGAAATTAAAGAGTACTAAATCGAAAACTCAAGTACTTGGTCCTTCTTTTGATTGAGTACTTGGTAACTATCATTTGGTATGTAAATGGGCTAAAGGTATGTTGTATCAACATTTTTATTTCAGTAATTGACTCTGCTTTACGATCCATCGACATTTATTGTTAAACAAACTTTAAGGGAGATTACTCGGGAATTACTATACAAAGAAAGTTGCATCAAAGAAAATTAATCACCTTATGAGACCAGGTGTATACATACTGGCGTACTTAAGCTGTTACTTGACAGGCATACCCAAAATTTCTTCAAAAGGGGAGATAACAAAGTAATAATAACTGTTCGTAAGAATTGTTTTTCGGCTTCAAAATAGAAATGTCACTAAACACCGATATATTACCTTTTTGTCAGGTACTGTTTTGATATGATCTGTACCAACAAACTCCTTCTCCAGATGATAAGCAAGGGCCATAACTCTGATATCAACTGCTGACAAACTTCCATAATCTCCTGTCTTCTTAGCAAATTCCGTCACTGAAACATATTAAGAAATATAAATCAAAATACATTTTTTCAGTGAAAAGCAGGTAAGTTATTTGTGTAGAAGCAAGTTAGTACTGTTACTGTACTGAAAACTTGATATAAAAAACTCCTTGGGACCATTTAAATGTGTTCTTTATATCTACAGTATGTTATATCAATAAAGCATTTTCATAGTTAATAAAGAACAAAAGTAATTAGACCCGAACAAATTGTTCCTTATATCCAAACTTTTGCTATATATTCCGTACGCAGTTTATCGTTCAACTGCAGCTCTTGAATCTTCAAACCAACTGGGATGTCATAATTTGAGAGACAAGTGTAACTTAAATACACACTATATAGCAGGCATGAGGTAATTGAATAATGTAATTGTTATTGACTGTAATTAATTACAAAATTTGCTGTTATTTAGTGTAATTTGTAATTGAAGTATTTTTTTCAATTACATATAATTGTAATTTAATTATTTACATCATCAAAAACACATGTAATTTCAATTACTTTTCGTATACAGATGTCTATGAAAAGATTTCAAATTTCTGCCCTATGGTGAGTTGGTTTTTTTAGATTTACTATATAAACTTATAGGGAAACCAGCCCTATCCTCTGGCTAATTAATGTTTTTTGCATGTCATAATCTCTTCAAAAATCTTAGTAGTGGCTCAAACATTAAATTTTGTCAAATAAGTTTCAGTCCTGTGAAAATAGTTGTATTACCCTTCAAAATGGCGATATTGAATTTTAATATGAATAAAAATATTAAAAGCACATGCTTTGAAAATATGTAAGAAATTAGTTTTACTGAGTGATTTCTCTTACTGAAAAATGCAAGTAACAAGAGCTGTCAGTAGGACAGCGTGCTCGACTTTTGGCAGTGCTTAGAAGACAAGTACAATATAAAAAACATTTACAATAAAATTACAATATACACAACTAGACTTCATACTGATGGTTCCTACCAAGTTTAAGGAAAATCCAACAAGAGGTTTTGGCGATGAAAAGTTTCAAGTTTCAAGCCCCAGTTACCTTGACCTCACACTGAAAGTTTGATGAAAATCCAAAAAGGGGATTTTCTCCCATTTCAGTCCCTGTGATCTTGGCCTTTGATTATACAACCCCAAATTGTAATATGCATAACTAGACCTCATACTGATGTTTCCTTCCAAGAATGTTTGATGAAAATCCAATATTTAGTATACATAGATATTACCAATCCTGACAGCATCTGATGATGGCTCTCTGTAGACAAGTTCATAAGGCAAAACCTGAAGTCTCTGTTTGGTTGCCTTATCTTTTATCTCAGAGACAACTTCTGGAATAGTGTACACATTCTCTGCAATATCCTGAAATGCACAAAGACATTAACTTTTCATATGAATGTTTGTTTCTTCCATCTAGCTCCCTTCCAGGCTATGTTGTGGTTGTATGAAATATAGGCAGGGCCTTATCTGGGAATCATCATTTCATTTGTACCTGTTTAAATTTTGAACTTAACTTTAAGGCTGTATAGGAGTGATCGCCGTGACGTCACACGAACAATTTTAAGGGATAAGATTGACTGGTGGGCAATAACAGTTGTGTTTACAATGCTTATGTATCGGAAAGGAATTTTTGAATTTTTATAACTTTTTTGCTATCTGAAGGATTTTTAAAATTCAAAAAGTTATGACATGCTCTAGATACTCATATTTTTACATTTAAATATCTCTTTTGAAAGAAATACCTTTTTAATGACACTTGATTTTCCATAGTGAAGCTATTTGCTGCTATAATCATTTATGAAAACAGTGTAAGTTACTCACTAGCGAATTTTCTCATTTTGAATCTTAACAAAAATTGAAAATAATGAATAAAAGGTATATTATATTAGCTTTCCAGTGATATAAAACATTTTAAAAAGCTTTTGTGTTAAAACTGACTGAAGGTGTATAAAAAACATCCCTAACGATTCAAAAACACGGACTACCGACCGCTGCCCACCGCATCTATCTCTTATCAGTAGAAATTATTGCGCAATACTGGGTTTTGTTTGCAAACACGATCACTCCTATACATGTTCAAATTAACATATTTTAAGGGAAAGCTTGATCTTATTTTGAGGTAATTTAAAAAAAAGACCAGCCAAAAGACCATTTTTTACCCAAATTTGCACATTTAAGTGGAGCTTAAAAAAAGTACATTTGATAGTTGCGGCCTCATCCGAACTTGTATACGTTCGGACAGCTTGCGCTTTCAATACAAGGTGCGAGTTTCTTTAAAACTCTTAAGAGTTTTGTTTGTTTTATATCTAGCTTGAAATGGCTATTTTAGCTAGAATGGGCTTATCATGATTATAGCTCCTTTTTAACTTATACCCAGCCTGAACATGTTGTACCCGATAGTGAAACTAAAATTTCCACTAACTATGGATCACATTAAAATTAGGCGTTAAGTGTGACCATTATAAAATACAAGATCTATGAAAGGGGTCACACTGAAACGCCAAATAAATTAGGCTATTTTAAGTGTCAAGTGAAGTACCAGTGGTAAAGAAGATATCGGCTACACTGTCATTGACTAGTTAGATATTTCTAAATAGAAGAAGAGGTGTTTGAAAACGTCACTTATGGACAGCACTCAGCAGTTTGATCATAGCACGAATCTGAAATATTATCAATATATTACGAGGTTTTGGCATCCGTCCGGTCAGTGCTAAATGTGAACAAAAACACCTTGTGTTTATGTATTGACTGAAAGGGTGTAGAGAACCTCATTATTATTGATAATATTTCAGATTCCTTGTGAAATATTTTGACACGATGGGGAAAGGGAAACCATTAGCAATTATTCTTGCAATAAAAAGAACCTGTTTTCATTACAGTCGTATATCCGTTTAAAATCTCACAAATAGTGTTACTATTGGGAAATTGGACACTACCTGGACTTTAGCATTCCGTAAAAATGCTCCAGAATCTAGCACAACGTGTTTGACAGTCGCCATTTTGTGTAACGAAGTCTAACTAAAACCCGGAAAACCCGTTTTGGTGAGTACTAAATGCCGGTATCTTTTATTCTTCATGACGAAAAATAACACATTTTTTATCAGAATAATTAGAAACATAATTATAAAGTTGCAACTGAAGCATAGAAGTTTAGTAAAAAATATCTGTGTAGTTTATAGTTTGTTTGCTTTTGTGATCTGTGCTTAAAGCCTTTTTAGTTTTATCACGGACCTATATACGCATAATGTGTATATAGGTCCGCCTCCCACCCCCTAAAATTCTCCAACCTTACATAAATATCTCAGTATAAATTTATATTTTCTGTTTCCGAAATCGGTATCTTAAAAGTATCAAAAACACGTTTGAAATGCAGGAAAATGCACAAAATGGCACCCTCGAAAAAATTTTCGGGGGAGCATGCCCCCGAACCCCCCTAGAGAGTGCCTCCCGATTTTTTAGCCTCTGGCTACGGCCCTGACATTGTTCATTGCCATTCAATTATACATGTTAATTATACACTCGCTCGCTCCACCGCTATTTAGTGTTCGATTACTTAAAAACAGAGAATAAAACACAGTCATAATTGCCGTCTTATAAGGCTTGAGCAGAACCAACAAATGGCAAAAAAGTTACGCCCCCCCCCCTAAGACCAAATCCTGGATCCGCCCCTGGAATTTATTAGATCATGATAGGCCTACTATGATTTATGGCTATTGTAGATTTATCATGCCAGCAGCTTCAGCTCTTGATTTTATCTTAAAATGACTTACTCTTAGAAACTCATTTAATATGATCATAACGCATTGAAATGTCGCTAATTTTTTTTCCAAAATGTTATTTCCTGTTTCTTATGTTAACATCGGTTCAAAAGCTCTTCAGAGCTCATGTTGTGTTGTTATATTACGTCTTGCCGACGTAAAATAAAACTTATTGTATTGTCAATGATTGAGCGTGGATTGTCTAAAAAAAATTAAAAGTGTACTGAAACTCGTTCCCAATATCAGGACCCGGACTGAAACTAAATGGTAGCCATTCTTCCTTCTTTCTTCTTTTACTGTAATAGCTACCGTTTCAAAACTGAACATTATGACCATGCGTGGTGGTTCAAAATTAAAAGTTCTAAGCTACTCATTCTACCTTGTACTTCCTGACAGTTGGTGATAAAATAATGGTGCCTGAAAACCTAACACCTTAAAATCTCTGCAAAAAATATGTGTATACATACTGGTAATCTGTTGTTTGTCTATATTCTTCTGATGGCAAGGATCACATACACTAAAACAGAACATGTATTGTTAATTTGGCCTAACAGGGGAGTAACGTTTTAAAAAACATATAGCTTTGGCTAGCTTTACTAGATATTTTGTTTACATGTGGGGACCAATATAAATCAGATGTTACTTCTACACTTAGGTAAATAGCGCAGAGGCTGATCATGTAAGGTGTAGACTATATATATTTCAACTATATTTACTGCCTAATAACATGCATAATGTGATATTAACTTACATTAAAATACATCCTCCATATCGTTCCCATAAAGATAAATTGTCAAGATCCTCCCGCAGATGAACTGAATGTTCACAAGATTTTCAAGATTTTAATCCTACCCAGGCCAACTTGCCGCGCAAGTTGAAGAGATAGATGCATGTAGATGGAATGGAATCAGGGTACCAGATCATAGCTCTTTTACGCGTGGTTGCGCTACTTGTGAAAGATATCACTTTTGGTGCCCCTATATCAATGAAATCATAACGTGATTTTATTCTAACTGAACGCGTCTTTGAGGTACTATACTTCTGATACTGAATTCTGTTATTTTGGAACGACGCTCAACGAGGATAGCCTTTGTTACACAATACCGTCATGTGTAGTCTATGTTCAGTGTAAGATGCTTTCTGGTGCTTGTATTCCTCGTTTTAGTATTCAATGGTTACAGGGGCGTATGTCCAGTGTTAAAGAAATCTAGATTGTCATAGACTCGCACACCACCATTTTTTTCGCGGAGGTTACATGTTTTGTGAAACAAAAATATGGATTATGTGTCCAGAACTCTTCCTAGCTAAATACTTAAACATATTGATTGTTTTAAATCATCTTCGATCAACTTCAGGTACATCTATTATGTAGGTTGATCCAGTTAGACTACACGTCGTTTATTTCTCAATTATTTAACGTTGCTTGAGCAATTCCAAAACGGCAAGCGTCAATGTGTCCTGATAAATGATAAAATGAATACAAATATGTGGTCAGTTTTTCTTGTCTTACATGATTTGGTATTTTTGTCAGCCGCATTCCAATTTCGAGCTTACCTTTGAATATTGAACTCCGGCATGTCTTCAGTTAATTTGCCTTCTGTGAAGGAAAGTTGACGTTAAGCCCGAAGATTATCAAGTTTCAACAAAATCATTATCATTTTGACATTTTTGAATTCGATGCTATTTGATACAGATCATGCTGGTCGAATATCATCCCGTCTATATTAAAATACACTGTGATGATCCAGGCAAACACAAGTAGGCATACATACAGCATAAACTTCTTTGAAATGTGAACAAAGGCAATCATTGTTCTCGCTACGGGATATAGACATGCTTTTTCTGACTATCCCACTCCGAAAGCATCATGAAGGGATATATGATATCCATTTTTTGCACTGTCCGTCCGCTGCTCGTCATATCCTTCGTCCGGAGCCATATCTATGACATGTTTGTGAGTATTTTGATAAAACTTAGTCAAACTGTTTACTACTATAAGGAAATATGACTGAAAAATTTTAGTTCGATTGCTTCAGAAACACTAGAGGTGTGGCTCTTTGAATTCACTTTCTTATCCCACCTAATGACTTGCTAGTCTAAGGGTTGTTCGGACAACCTTCAGTGTAAAACGGGCACATATCAAGATGTAAACAGTAAAAACCCTTATAACTTTTGAGCTATAGGAACTCATTGGAAACTAAGGGTTTCCTATAACTCTATATATAGACAAGGAACCCCCAGGGCGTCGTCAATTGTTTCTCAGGTGGCATGATTTGAACAACCTTGGTAGAGGTCCACTAGGCAATGCTACATACACAATAACAGAGCTCTATGCCTTGTGGTTTTGGAGACGAGTTTTAGGTTTCCCAATGTAAGTCTATGTATAACAAGCGACTCACCAGGCGGGGCTAATAATTACCAAAGCGACAAAATTTGAACAAACTTCATTCAGGTCAACTAGACAATAGTACATACTAAATACGTAAGGTCTAACCTTGTCGTTTTCCAGACGAATTGTTTTTTCCTAAATAAAGTGACCCGCCCCCCTGATTTGAAAAAAATTGTAGAGGTCTACTAGTCAACGCTACATGCCAAACATCTAAACTCTGGTCCTTTTGTTTTCAGAAAAGAATTTTTTAAAGTTTCCCTTTACATTGCCATGGAGTTCAGCATGGAGTGGAAATCTTTGAACAATTTTGGTAGAGCTTTCAACATTGCCTAGTGAGTTCAAAGGAGATGTCATTTGACGCAAATTTGAACGACGGATGGTCGCCGGACATCCTAAAAGCTCATTATGAGCACTTTGTGTGCAGGTGAGCTAAGATGATCCATATTACGATCACTGAACTTTTTGTCCCAGCTGTCAATAGCGATCTTGTAATCTAGCATGCCAATTAGATCCCGTTTCTTTTAAAGAAACGTACCCTTAAACAATGAACGTAACTTTAGTTATAACCAAGTTACTTTGTCATATTTTAATTAAGGATTTCGGTTTATAGCACGGAAAACTCCCAAACTTTAAACCACTGAATGCTTTTTGATAGAAAGAAAGAATAGAATTGAATGCTATTTATTTTCCAATCAAGGGTCACATTGATGACATTGCAATCACAAATACAGCATAAAATAAGGTTATATAGAGGATAATTGTTGGTTTCGGTGTAAGATCACGTTATAATTTCACCGAGTGGGCACCAAAAGTGATATTTTCACGAGTGGCGCAGCCACGAGTGAAAATAACAACTTTTGGTGTTCACGAGTGAAATTAACGTGATATTACACCGATACCAACAATTTTTCTGTTTATTTTATGGTTAAAACTCTACTTTTATTGAGTTTGTTTCTATAAAATAACGAAAATCGCGGGAAACGTCATCAAAAAACATAGCGCAAATGACGTCATTTTAACGACGTCATCGTCGCATGGTTTCCAGCATTAATTACGCTCTGTATACTTTTTGACGTAAATCCGGGTTAAAGATTGCAAAAACAGTGAAAAATAAAAATGGTAATCCACTGTTTCAAAACTGTGGATTATCACTTTTATTTTACTGAGAAAACTCTATAATTCACTCGAAAACATTAAATAAAAAGTAAAAATAGCTTAATTCGTATCACACATTAAATTTAATCAATTAAAGCAAGCACACATAGTAAATTGCATCATACATAGTAAATACATAATGGACGTTGGAAGGCATAGCCGGTTAACTATCATTCAACATTCTAATAAGAAGCACTGAATAATAAAATGTTTGTAGTGTGGCAAGAAGTTCCTTGATGTAGCATTAAAACATCAGAAATTCATGCTTTCTTTCTTGAACAAGAGGGCCCTATATCGCTCACCTTGGTACAAGTCCACTTGCCTGGTGGAAGATCACTAGATAATGTTATATACCAAATAAGTTTTCCTATATATGCCTTTGTAAAACAAATGATCCCCCCGGGCAAGGTCAATTTTGACCCCAGGGGCATAATTTGAACAAACTTTGAAGAGGTCTACTAGGCAATGCTACATGCCAAATATCTAAGCTCTAGGCCTTGTGGTTTCAGAGAAGAAGATTTTTAAAGTTTTTACAATACATGTATAAGCCTATGTAAAACTAAGTGACCCCCCCGTGCGGGGTCAATTTTGATCCGAGGGTCATAATTTGAACAATCTTGGTAGAGGTCCACTAGCAAATGCTACCTGCCAAATATCTAAGCTCTAGGCCGTGTGGTTTCAGAGAAGAAGATTTTTTAAAGTTTTTCCTACATAAGCCTATGTAAAACTAAGTGACCCCCCGTGCGGGGTCAATTTTGATCCGGGGCTCATAATTTGAACAATCTTGGTAGAGGTCCACTAGCAAATGCTACACGCCAAATATCTAAGCTCTAGGCCTTGTGGTTTCAGAGAAGAAGATTTTTAAAGTTTTTCCTTTATATTCCTATGCAAAACTAAGTGACCACCCCCGCGGGGTCAATTTTGACCCGGGGTCATAATTTGAACAATATTGGTAGAGGTCCACTAGACAATGCTACATGCCAAATATCTTAGCTCTAGGCCTTGTGGTTTCAGAGAAGAAGATTTTTAAAGTTTTTCCTATATATGCCTATGCAAAAACTAAGTGCCCACCCGCGCGGGGTCAATTTTGACCCGGGGGTCATAATTTGAACAATCTTGGTAGAGGTCCACTAGACAATGCTACATGCCAAATATCTAAGCTCTAGGCCTTGTGGTTTCAGAGAAGAAGATTTTTAAAGTTTTTCCTTTATATTCCTATGCAAAACTAAGTGACCACCCCCGCGGGGTCAATTTTGACCCGGGGTCATAATTTGAACAATATTGGTAGAGGTCCACTAGACAATGCTACATGCCAAATATCTTAGCTCTAGGCCTTGTGGTTTCAGAGAAGAAGATTTTTAAAGTTTTTCCTATATATGCCTATGCAAAAACTAAGTGCCCACCCGCGCGGGGTCAATTTTGACCCGGGGGTCATAATTTGAACAATCTTGGTAGAGGTCCACTAGACAATGCTACATGCCAAATATCTAAGCTCTAGGCCTTGTGGTTTCAGAGAAGAAGATTTTTAAAGTTTTTCCTTTATATTCCTATGCAAAACTAAGTGACCACCCCCGCGGGGTCAATTTTGACCCGGGGTCATAATTTGAACAATCTTGGTAGAGGTCCACTAGACAATGCTACATGCCAAATATCTTAGCTCTAGGCCCTGTGGTTTCAGAGAAGATTTTTAAAGTTTTTCCTATATATGCCTATGCAAAAACTAAGTGCCCACCCGCGCGGGGTCAATTTTGACCCGGGGGTCATAATTTGAACAATCTTGGTAGAGGTCCACTAGACAATGCTACATGCCAAATATCTTAGCTTTAGGCCTTTTGGTTTCAGAGAAGAAGATTTTTAAAGTTTTTCCTATTTGTTGCCATAGCAACCAGAGTTCTGCATGGAATGGAATTCTTTGAACAATTTTGGTAGAGCTTCATGCAAGGAACATTCCTGCATAGTTTTATCAACATTGGCCTAGAGGTTTCAGAGGAGATGTCATTTGAATCAAAATGTTGACGGACGACGGACAATCCTCGATCAGAAAATCTCACCCTGGCGTAGCCAGGTGAGCTAAAAATGCTGCTAGTGTCTGTAAAGTCGCAGACAATACAGTGATGTAGATGTTAAACACAATTCTTAACTTATTACTTGAAATTAAGTGCCAGCTGTCATAAAAATGTGACCATAAGACAATATTCTAATTGCAGTAGTCTACTTGCCCATACAGTGTCTATATTCATAGAATTGCAAATGACAGTTCTAAGAGCCCGACTTACTGTTACCAACGATATTCAATAAATCACACGTTTCAGAAATTCATGTAGCTCAAGACATTAAAATATTAACATAATATCTTCACTGGAAGCTATTTCAGCTCAATAACAGCTAGAACAGTCAATAAAAAAGTAGCACATACACCAGCGACAGACACACACACATCCCATGGCATACTCACCCAATTATAAAAAAAATCAATTAAAACAGTACAGCTTAATAAATTCTTAATCATACCTTTTTACTTATTTTAACAGGTATGAAAAATACATAAATTACAATTATATACTGAAGGGAAAAAGAAACGCAGGGTAACAAAATTACAATATTCTGTTACTTCTCGCGAATACACATTCCACTATTTATATTGAATTGTTGATTCTTTCAATTATGTTACGGCTAACAGAAGTTCAGAGGGTTCATAAACTGATTTGCTGATGAAAGATAGAGTCTTTATACTACTCTATGTAACGTCTAATACATTCCTTCAAATCACCACGAAGGTTTAACCTGTGTTTCCTTTTCCCTTCAGTCTACGTGGCTAAATTAACTATGTCGATGACAGAATGTGATGCGATCCGTAATTACATCTGTCGAAATAGTAGTGACATTTAAATGGCGTCATTTCTAGGAAATTGAAGTAAAATGCATTACTTTACCTACGTGTGTATCACTAATTATTTTTGAATGTTTTTCGAAAAACTGTGATTTTTCCCCTATCTTATAACAAGAAGGCCATATGGAAAGTTACCTTCTTAAAATAAAGAATTTTTTATTATTAATTATAAAAACTATATACAGATAGATAGATAGATATTTTATTATAGTCATGTTTAGTACATGTACATAAAATCACAGACATCTGGAGTAAGGAAAGTGACCCCCTATTGCCAGGCCCCAACCCCCTTTGGCGGCTTACTTTTATAACCACAATACAGTTATAGGGTCATACAGTAGTCTAACATAAAGTTCGATTGTTATCCAAGCATGTTCTTAAACAAAATTTTCGCTAAACAGTCTTATAATATACAAGATATAAATGTGTGTCATGTTAAAATCACGTACATGTATGTTATCGACACGTGTTTTAGCCGTTTTCATCAATTACACATGTTAACGGTGTCTATTGACACGGAATGCATTTATCTTCAAGTTGGTGTGCACTATAGTATCATATTTTCTCTGCTGCCAACAGAATTCCATCAGAAACTCTTTGAACGTCTGTCTAGGTGTCTGTGCAAAGAATGACTTTTGCGCTCTAATAAAGACATTTATGTTGGTTAATTTTTTCTTAGTTAGACCATTTTCTATACATCTATAAAAAAAATTGAAGCAAAGTTTGAGTAAAATTTAATTTTCATTATTTTCACCATCTTCATTATTCAGCGTTTCACGTTCAGTTCTTTGGCTTTTTTGGGGTTGTGATGGCGTGAAATGAAAAGGTCAGTATACTTTACAATATTTCATTATCTATAATCAAGTTAGTAACTACAAGTCATGTAAAATATTTGTGCAATGATGATATACAAGTATGAAGCAGTGACAAGATCAACAGTATATTGATAATAAAATGAAACAAGAGAGCCAAGATGACCCTTTATCGCTCACCTGGCTACCATTGGCTATAATACAATGTACATGGCCAACAATCGCGTCACAGAAAACAAAGTAAACGTACAGTACATTGTTACTCTAAAACTTAAGGAGTAGGTCAAAAGGGCGGGGCCAGTTTATTTATTTATCGGACAATATAACATACAAAATATCCAAGCTATAGACATTGCAGTTATTGATATTTTAAAAATCCTATATAAGTCTATATAAGATAATCACCCAGAGTGTGGTCAATTTTGACCACTGGCATCGAAGCTCTGGACCTCGTGGTTTTGGACAAGAAGATTTAAATAGTATTTCCTCATATCATGAAGTCCGACCTGGGGCAGTGCCAATTTTGACCACCAGGGCATAATTTGAACAGTCTCGGTAGAGGACCACTAGGTGATGCTATATGGTGGAAGGACAAACGGTGTATTCATGACAATAGTCACATTGCCGATCAAGATAATAACCGTATCTTTCTTAAAAAGGTATTCAAAGTCTGAACTCTAAGAGGATTGACAAATAACTGGTGCAAAGACATCAACGTAGATTTGTTTATGGCACCGTTTTGATAGTTTTGAAAGATCAGCTAAAACATGTCGCATTGTGTGGAAACGGGAAGTACCTAGATATATTTATTTTGGTTACAATTCATATAAAAAATACGGCAATAAAACAGATGCATGATATAACAAGCTACAATTGGCAAGCAAACTATTTATCATCATACATAATATATTACCACCTATTACGCTTCTAGTCGCTTTGAATGTAGTTTTTCACACGATGACTTCACAAACGTCACAGAACTGCTCCGGGGTAGCGGAGATATACGTATAGGTTATAGGTCTATATTACAGGAATAAAAAATTATATAGTAAAAAGTTATGACGGAAAATCTACATATTTTTGGTCACCCCTCGTAGATAAACACTCTCAAAGTAATCATCTAAACCCTTGTCTGCTCGTGCAGTAATTCAAAGAATAAACTTATTCTTCATGTCACTTTTCTTACTTTTTATGTACTACGCAACTAAGTCATATGTTCGTTGTACATTACTGTAAAATGTGACTTTTTAGTGTAATACCAACTACCATGCAGTGCAGCATGACCCACTTCATCGACGTAGCCTATAGTTCTTTTTGAATGAGTTCTGCAATTCTGGCACGAATGGGATTGTAGCGTTTTGCATTCCCACGTACTAAACTCTCCCTCTCCGATCTACATTCAAATATCTGCCATTTTCTACCTACCCGAACAACGGAGCACATGATGACAGCCTGTGAATTCAACGCGTGCACGAATGTTGTTTCACACAAGTTCACGTTCTCAATGGATGCTTCATAAAATTTCAAAGACGGATTTCTGAACTGTGACAGGTTTGGCGATCTCCACGAACTCAGCGTAAAATATAAATGAGTAATATTAATTGGTACCTGCTTCAGAGATACATGAATCGTTTGATGACCTGTTTTTGCTCCAGGTCCTGTAACGTTTTTCTCGGAATGTTTGACTGAGTCCTTCAAATAGTATGTATTTGAAGAATGTGTCCAGTCAATAACTTGAACAAATTCGTCCTCTTCAAAAGCCATGCATGATGCATCTAGGAAATCTGGATTCACTGAAGGGAACTCCCACGACAGGTCAAACACAACGTGATCAAGATGTTCCGGAATGCAATAAAGCGGTACAATCAAAGAAATAGTTGCATTACTACCGATGTTGTAATCACTTAACCTGGCATCTTTCTGTAATGAATAAACAATAAAAGGTGATGAAAAGACACTTAATATATGGCATAGGTGTAATAAAAATGAAGTCAACAAATAGAGTACCATCTATTCTTTAGTTTAATGTAGTCGGTTTTGGATAATATTGCTATCACAATAAACTAAAGTCTGATTTTAACCGGAATCAAAACAAGCGATAAATATTTTAAACGTTCTCAATGATATCGCTAAGTTTCAAGTACCTTCAAGTATGTGTCATTGTAAATCAACCTTTGTTGTTCAACCTTCAGTTCCAGTTTTTGTTGTATTTTTCGTTTCAGATCACCGATCTTCATGTTTTCATCGAAAGGAAACCTTTCTGTATCGCCATTGATTGTTGAAACACTGATAAAGTCACCACTTTTCCTCAGCATTTCCGATTGTTTTTCAATTACCTGTGCGATCAAAATGATCAGAGAATGTTCAAACTGTAACGATACCTGCACAAATGCATAAATTTACGATAGATTTACTTCCGACAAGTATCGCTATATTTCCGAAAGGACATTCTTTGTGACAGCTAAATTTTCAAAATCGTTTATTGTTGAAGGTATCGTAATGTGGGAAGAAAGAAAAAGTATGTCACAAGTTTTATTTCAGTCACATATCTCTAAATTAAAACAAAATTTGAAAGGAATTAAAGCTTCATAAGTGTAAGTAGCATTTTACAATACACAAAGTGTCTATTACATTTCATAGTTTCATTTATGACCTGGTTCGAAATGCTTAAGGCTTTCCAACAACAAACTACTTTTCTTTCTTTATCTTCTAGGAGCGACTCTCAAATGACCTGACGCGAAACGGGAAAACTATTGGCGCATGCGCAGTGCCTTAACCCGAACATATAGGACAGTTTACTGTTAACTGAGATTACTTTCAAACACACTGGAAGCACTTTAGTTTGACTAAGTAATTTAAAATTGACGATCTTTTCAAATTCTTTATGATTTTCCAGACCTAATTAAGTACAGTTTGCGTTATCTTGATATAATGAGACTAGATCTCTACTTCCGTAATTGTCGTCAAAACTATAAACTGTTATAAGGCGACGCCACTTGTACTTACGTATTGGTATTTTAGAAATAACTAGAATTATAACTTAACATGATTAACTAGATTGGTGTTCAGTAGAACACTTGTTTCGCCCTCTTCCACTTTGTCAGAATAACCAAAAAAAAAAATTTTGTGACAAAATCTAAGTACAAACAGGGCATAACTCTGTCAAATATGACCTTGACTTACAAAATTTGGCGGCATCACTGCCCTTTTGTCATAAACAATGCAATCTGAAAGTTTGATGAAGAAATCTTAAGAAATGGCAAAGCTATAGCCAAAGTTAAGTTTTCGTGACAAAGTCCAAGTACGAAAAGGGGCATAACTCTGTCAGATATAACTTTGATCTTAACGATTTGGTAGCATAACGACCCCTTTGTCATAAGCAATGCATTTCTAAAGTTTCATGAAGAAGTCTTAAGAAATGGCGAAGTTATAGCCAAAGTTAAGTTTCTATGATGGACGGACGGACCGACGGACAAAACGATCCCTATGTATCGCCTTTTCTCCGAAAGGGCGACACAAAAACCAAAACAACCCGATCTTTATCTCAAGAAATGACGTCTCCTATTCATCATGTTCATAGTAACATCTATATATGGCGAACATTTGTGGCATATTTATTTGAAATCCGGTATGCCGCTCAGGAGTAACAAAGAGGACGTTTATTATATATAGTCACAAGAACTTCATTTAAAGCGACCTAGAAATTAAACAAAGATGGCTGACTCATGCACTATGCGCATCACATAGATATTGTGAGCATTTGACTCAATTTTCATGGATATCCTACATATAGCCTCATGGCCACTGGCCCCTATTTTTGACCTTGATTAAACGGAGTTTCTGCACGTTGTCAGAATAACTGGAACACGTGATCTTGACACTAGACCAAGATATTGTTTGCAAGCAAACAATACAATCATTAACAACTTACTTTGCTGTAGTCTAAAAACATTCTATCAAGTTTAGCTTCGAAAAACTTCACCATTGTGCATGTTGGCTTAACTTGAACTTCACATCCCGCTGTTGGGCATTGTCCATTTCTGCGCACATGATTCACAACGCACTAATAGAAAACATAATGTAAGGTAAAATATTACTTACAGTCTAACGAACAAATGTCTTTTAAAGGTTGTCTTAAGAACTTTTATGAAAAGAGTGTAATTTAGATCTATACATTATAAGACCGTATGCCATAAGTATAGACTATTGATGTACATATTCAAAGCTTCATTATAACTTGCCTCGACCAATTTGTCAGTTGATAAAAGAAGTAAAAAGGCGTTTTGAAATATCTGTTCAAGCGCTATTCATCGTCTTTTAGGCATATTTATGTTTATACTATTTAAGAAATAATATATGCCTCCCTGTATTTTATCGTTGATACTAACACAAGCGGCTGTTTTTCCTATATAAACATATAGGGAAAAGCCTGTATTTTATTTTACGATAAAATACAGCACGTTTTTCCAAGGACGACGTGCCTTAAATGACGTAACGACGTGACGTATGTAAACAAGCGCGTCCAATCGTATCTCGCGTTTTAAGGTTACAATGATGTACTACTACGTGTTAAATAAAGTTCGGGATTGTTTTCAAAGAAAATAACGTGTTAGAATCGAAATAATAAATTGTTCCCTATATTTTATCATTGAATAAAATACAGTCAGTCATTTGGATGCGAAAAATTAAATCACTCGTGCTACGCACTCGTGATTTAATTTTTCGCATCCAAATATCTTGGAAAAACGTGCTGTATTTGATCGTAAAATAAAACAGGCTTTTCCCTATATGTTTATATAGGAAAAGCAGCCGCTTGTGTAAGAATGAAAAATCATCTCTTCTGCGACATTTACCGGAACGGAGAAGCTGCTACGTCACGTCATGGCTTGGACGTGTTGGTAAATGTCGCAGAAGAGATGATTTTTCAATAGTATAAACAACGATAAATTAAAGGAAATGACAGGTTCTGTGATAACTTTAAACACTTTAACTGTCTAGACCAGAAAACCCAGTTGTCAGTTTGTTACCAAAAAAAATTCTTGTATCGGAGAAGTGGGTGGGTACGGAAGGCATTGCATTCCTGGTGTTTATAAATATATATAGAGGGGTGATTTTTTCCGCAAGATACATTGATCATTTTTACATTTTGACAAAATATCAACTTCCTGTGCCTAAATATACCCATTCGGAAAGTGGCACTGTACGAGCATTGCATCGGTGCAAGTCAAACTTATAACGGTAGATACTGTTATTCTATTGATATAAAAACCGGTTAGTGACACAAAAACGTATTATATTCTTTCGTACGCCAAATGTTACATGCTGTCGGGGCAAAATAATTGTTTTACACAAACGACAAAATAAGAATGTATTGAACTAAAGTCTACACATTTATTATATTGAGTTCTTACGGTAGTTCGTCAAAAATGTAATGCAATATGTATTACCCGTAAACATTCTAGAGGGGCATGATTGCAATCGTCACTGATGTTCGTTGAAGGGAATTCGTCTGGTGGTTTAACTATTTCGCAAACTGGACAGATCATGCCTAGTAATTACAGGAGAAAGCAGTTGCTTAAATCAACAATGTGTCTAAGCTTCAATCAATTATAAAACATTTAAATGGTTAAAAAAACTTTGAACGGTCTTAATCAAACTTCAAATAGTACACAAACCTTATGTCTATGTATAAAAAGGGCATTCTTTAACAACCCAATATACTTCACAGTTTTCCAAAAGTGGTCTTTTCATATTGAGTTAGGGTCACTTGCCTTGTGAGAGATTTAGAGATTTTTTTATTTACACAGTGCATAAGTCCCATGGAAGTGGGAAACATTAGCAATACAAACAATATGACATCAATACAACACGTGATATTTATCATGTGACCTGATTTTGCTGTATTTTCAACAGCTATCCCACAATCAAATTTATTTTGCCATCTACGAACCCCTCCATAAGACACCTTACCAGACCAATAACCATATGGCACAATTAGACCCATCAGAGATTTCATTTGAAAAATCGATATCGGATTTTGCTATCGTTCACCAAAGCCATCCTCGGTAACCCATGCTATTCATTACCCGGATATATGACGGAGAGAAGCGGCAGGAATTAACCGTGGGTTCCGACGATGACCAAAGCTGACACTGAATTCGTATGCATCCGGAAATTAACGGAAATCCTCGGATTATCCCGCAAGTGCACATGATAAGGCTTTTTTAAAATTTTAATTTGGAGTACAGCATATTAATACAATGCAGTTAACACGGATTACATTAACACCCCGAGGGTGTGGTGCAATACGGGTCTTAATCATACTAAGTTAGCACGCTTTAGGATTGCTTTGCAGTGACATCTCGGTCAATATATATTATTTAAGCGGGGCTTGGGGCAATGTTCAGCATCTCGTAAAAGTGTCAATGCACTTGTTAATTCTATGTAATTTAGAAAGTGACCATAACATATTCATAAATGCATTAAATCTGAAGATCTGTTTTAAACAAAATTTTGAAATTTAATTCGGTTTGTCTTTGGCTGTATCGGAATATTAAAACTGTGATCTTGACATGTATATTTAAGTCTTTCTCATATGCATAGTAAACACTGACACCCGAGAAATCTTACTAACACCTGTCAGTGTTTCAGTAATATTTCAAAAGCTATTACAACAAATAGAAATCTTCAAGTTTACAATGATAATGACCGGTTAAGCTAAATGCTTCGTAAGAAAACAGTGATGTAATTTAATATTCTGACACACCTAGTTCAAGTTGCATAAATGTTCATGTATGCCAATTACCAATTAACAAGATTATGATAATGCATGCAAGGTAATAATGGTTTATAAACCGTGAAAACATAATTTCTTTACATAATTATTTGATCGTCGCACGCCACCCGTCCGTCACACTTTTGATCGGAGCATAACTCCAAAAGTATTCAAGGGAATTAAACTTTACAAACAGGCAGAGGACATTAAGAGGAAGTGCAGTGCCCAGGAACCATAACTCTACCTTACCTATTTTTTTAATTATTCCACTTTGTTACATTTTCTTGATTTTTCTTGTTCAGAGCATAACTCCAAAAGTACTGAAGGGAATTACTTGAAACTTAATACAGTGATAGAGTACAGTGAGAAGAAGCGCAGTGTTCGAGAACCATAACGCTTTCTTGCCTAATTTTTGAATTACTCCCCTTTGTTACATTTACTGGATTTTTCTTGTCCGGAGCATAACTCCAAAAGTACTTAAGGGAATTACTTGAAACTTAATACAGTGATAGAGCACAAAGAGAGGAAGTGCAGTACCCAATAATCATAACTTTATTTTGCCTACTTTTTTAATTACCCCCCCCCCCCCCGTTTATTACATTTTCTTGTCTCGAGCATAACTCGAAAAGTACTGAAGGAAATTCCTTCAAATTGCAAATAATGATAGAGGACACACAGGGGGAGTGCAGTGCCCAAGGACAATTACACTGTGTTGGTTTTTTAAAGTGTCTCCCTTTATTGATTTATCTTGTACAGAGCATGATCTTGTCTGTAGCATAACTTCAAAATACTGAAGGAAAGGGAAGGCTGATGAAACATCATACAGTGATAGAGCACAATGATGGGAAGTACATACCCAAGAACCATAACTCTACCTTGCCTAATTATCCTCTGCTAAATACTAATATTTTATTAAAGTAGAAACTATATCATATCCATTCCGCTCGCCTCAAATTTCTTGGTGGGGGGGGACGTGACGAGTAATTTCAGCAAAAATCTTTTTCACAGAACAACCGAGCTTACTGCAAACTCTCATGTAAGATCGAATTTCTTCAGTATCGGCTTTTTGGCAACAGTGGTTAACAACTGCCTAAATATACTACCGGTTATTCAATGATTCAATTATTGTCTTGATATTGGGTAGAGGAAACACCAAACGCAAAATGCCTCCTGGAAATTGATTATTATCACAATACACAATACATTTCGAACTTCTCTCGTATTTCAGCTTATTTTCTATCATTTAGAACAAACAAAATACCGATAAAAACAGAGGAATCCGAATGAAAGACCAACTTACTTTAGAAAATGAAAATACTCTGTTTCAATCAGTCCACGCACACAATGCCATACCAAAATATAATCAAAGCGCTGTGAGCGCTGAAGGCCTGGGGCTATAGATGAACTCCCCTAAAAACAACTTTTGACCTTCGTGATTTACGCTGAACCTTACCTAAAGCGCGGGTCGAAATGTGCATAGGGCCAAATTTAGTATATGACACAGAATTAATGATTCACGAATATATAGATGGCAGGGAAATTTGTTTTATTATAAAACGTACGTTCACATGGTCAACAATATCAATTGTTTGAGAGAACAATAAAAATAATTCAATCTGCGCTTTGTTCAACTTCAAGCGATATCTGATGATATGGATCGAAAATTATTGTGTACCAAGGACAAGACCTTGAAACAGAAATAAACAAAGCAATACCAACAATGAAATATAAATACAGTACTGTACAATGTGTATAATAGGGAATATCAAAAATGATTCTTGGTTACCTTGTAGTTGTAATCGGTGAAACCGTTCACTGGGCCTTGACATGCAGCGTCCTCGATAAATGGCGGGTGATTTTGATCACGTGATTTCCTTCTCGGGAATGTACGTAAAGTGTATCCTTTTTTTAAAGAAATTTAATTTTAGGTAAATATATATGTAATCATTCGTAAATAAGAAAGTTGTCAATGAAATAACATCAGAAATTTGAAAATCAAACTACAAACTTCCGTACGTTTCCGTAAATTTCCGTACTTTTCCGTGATATGCATATGATTATCTTCCGTAATCAGCTAACAGCGCAGTAATTTCTAAAACAGAAAAAATTGTGTAATGCAGCCCGTAAGCTATAGACCTTTCTGCAATCGCTTGAATAGCACAGTTAAATTGTCTGCAGTGTTTGAAATGTGGTATGCTAACTTAGGCCTAGGGGACTTTCAGTCCCCAGGCCAATAACCAGACTTCCGTTAAAACTACGATAAAATACATAAGAAATAAACATTAATCACATTTGGCAACAAAACGATTATTCAATTTGAATGAATTCATTTATACGACTTACAAATTTATATTACTTTCCAGACCTGGACAGCATATCAGTTTTGTAAATGTGCTTGTTTTTATAAAATAAATTAATGTTAATAAAGCATCGTGTCTACGTGACTTTCAAATTATCTTGCTCTCACGACTTTAAAAGTATGCATTTCTTATAAAAGAAAACCTTTTAAAATCTTTTTCTATTAGACACGCCCCTCATTGAAACCCATTTACTCTTTTTTATGATTGTTTTTCACCTAAAACTGGTAACATTAATTAAGTGGCATGTAGGTTACCATGTTTAATCTATATTTAAACTTGCTGTTTTTAACTTTAAGTTAACAGTTATATAAATGTGAATATTTAATTACAGCACTATGACATCACAAATTCAGAATAGCCAACCAAATGATAATATTTTTTTTAAATGTTCAATTTTCAACACTTCACATTTAATACTCTGATTTTAGAAATACTTTCAACAATGTGTTCATCTTAACAAGTTAATTAAGTTAATCAATTTAAAGGCAAATTATTTTTTGACTTGCCTTCCATTTAAAAGGAGA
>JAFMSR010000012.1:35488619-35535663 GCA_022818135.1 Saxidomus purpurata | reverse complement strand
GGGCTATTATAGCTCCTTTTCAACTTATACCCAGCCTGAACATGTTGTACCCGATAGTGAAACTAAAATTTCCGTGACCGTTATAAAATACGAGATCTATGAAAGGGGTCACACTAACAAAGTTTGCTCTCTATTCGTATGCTACGACCGGATGTAAACATCACGCACACACAGAGCATGCGCGGGCCTTTATCCCAACCCATATATTCAAATTAATTCGTTACGTTTTTGAATCGGTATTACATTTTTAATCCCGTTCTCACTATACTGAAGTGTGAGTATAAATGACTATGTTCAGAGTAAATAATAAATTTTTCCTACTCCGGCGGAGTTTCGATCTCTGATCTCCCGCGTGTCAAGCGGGAATACAAGACACTGCGCTACCGAGGCTTTGCTTGATACAGCGTATAACTTCGTTTATCACCGATACAGACGTTTGTTTCGGAATGGTGGTACAAATTTATGTAAACAAACGAATTTAACTTCCCAGACACTTTTAATAAGAAGTGGACACATTACAAACTTGATAGTTTCGTAAAGTATATTCAAATATCTATTGGGAAAAAATTGTCTGCATGTTCAAAAAAATTTCAAAGTTGGTTTAAAAGGCTATTTTCAGCTACTATCCAGCGACAGAATCTCGGTCGTTCCGATGAATTCCTGAACTTTATAACGCTCGTAAACTATCAATCATCGGCCAATTTTTATCATATTTCTTTTGTTTTATCTATCATTCAATATGCAATCAAAAACCATCAAGTTTTCTTACATGGAAGAAAACTGTTAAACGTGGCGAGCTTTGTAAACGGACATGTGTCGATATCCAGCGCACCATAGCGCGCTTACCGTAATTCTAATATGGCGGTTCATTTGCATAATTTATTCATAAACGCAGGAGCATAGAACTTTGTTAGTGGGTCACACTGAAATGCCAAATTAATTAGGCTATTTTAAGTGTCAAGTGAAGTACCTGTGGTAAAGAAGATATCGGCTACACTGTCATTGACTAGTTACATATTTCTAAGTAGAAGAAGAGGTGTTTGAAAACGTCACTTATGGACAGCACTCAGCAGTTTGATCACAGCACGAATCTGAAATATTATCAATATATTACGAGGTTTTGGCATCCGTACGGTCAGTGCTAAATGTGAATCAAAAACATCTTGTGTTTATGTATTGACTGAAAGGGTGCAGAGAACCTCATTATTATTGATAATATTTCAGATTCCTTGTGAAATATTTTGAAACGATGGGGAAAGGGAAACCATTACCAATTATTCTTGTAATAAAAAGAAACTGTTTTCATTACAGTCGTATATCCGTGTTACTATTGGGAAATTGGACACTACCTGGACTTTAGCATTCCGTAAAAATGCTCCAGAATCTAGCACAACGTGTTTGACAGTCGCCATTTTGTGTAACGAAGCCTAACTTAAACCCGGAAAACCCGTTTTGGTGAGAACTAAATGCCGGTATCTTTTATTCTTCTTCATGACGAAAAATAACACATTTTTTTCATCAGAATAATTAGAAACATAATTATAAAGTTGCAACTGAAGCATAAAGTTTAGTAAAAATATCTGTGTAGTTTATAGTTTGTTTGCTTTTGTGATCTGTGCTTTTTAATTTTATCACGGACCTATATACGCATATGTGTATATAGGTCCGTGGTTTTATTTATAATGCTTGCTTCAGTCTGTGAGGAAGTTGCTGACTTAAAAAAGCTAGTTTTGATAACAGTATCTTCAGAATTTTTTAGATCATTATAGGCCTACTATGATTTATGGCTATTGTAGATTTATCATGCCAGCAGCTTCAGCTCTTGATTTTATCTTAAATGACTTACTCTTAGAAACTCATTTGATATGATCATAACGCATTGAAATGTCGCTAATTTTTTTCCAAAATGTTATTTCCTGTTTTCTTATGTTAACATCGGTTCAAAAGCTCTTCAGAGCTCATGTTGTGTTGTTATATTATGTCTTGCCGACGTAAAATAAAACTGATTGCATTGTCAATGATTGAGCGTGGATTGTCTAAAAAAATTAAAAGTGTACTGAAACTCGTTCCCAATATCAGGACCCGGACTGAAACTAAATGGTAGCCATTCTTCCTTCTTTCTTCTTTTACTGTAATAGCTACCGTTTCAAAACTGAACATTATGACCATGCGTGGTGGTTCAAAATTAAAAGACTGTCAGGTTTTCTAAGCTACTCATTCTACCTTGTACTTCCTGACAGTTGGTGATAAAATAATGGTGCCTGAAAACCTAACACCTTAAAATCTCTGCAAAAATATGTGTATATATACTGGTAATCTGTTGTTTGTCTATATTCTTCTGATGGCAAGGATCACATACACTAAAACAGAACATGTATTCTTAATTTGGTCTAACAGGGGTGTAACGTTTTAAGAAACATATAGCTCTGGCTAGCTTTACTAGATATTTTGTTTACATGTGGGGACCAATATAAATCAGATGTTACTTCTACACTTAGGTAAATAGCGCAGAGGCTGATCATGTAAGGTATAGACTATATATATTTCAACTATATTTACTGCCTAATAACATGCATAATGTGATATTAACTTACATTAAAATACATCCCATATCGTTCCCATAAAGATAAATTGTCAAGATCCTCCCGCAGATGAACTGAATCTTCACAAGATTTTAAAGATTTTAATCCTACCCAGGCCAACTTGCCGCGCAAGTTGAAGAGATAGATGCATGCAGATGGAAGGGAATCAGGGTACCAGATCCTAGCTCTTTTACGCGTGGTTGCGCTACTTGTGAAATATATCACTTTTGGTGCCCCTATCAATGAAATCATAACGTGATTTTATTCTAACTGAACGCGTCTTTGAGTTAGGGGGCCTACTATACTTCTGATACTGAATTATGTTATTTTGGAACGACGCTCAACGAGGATAGCCTTTGCCACACAATACCGTCACGTGTAGTCTATGCTCAGTGTAAGATGCTTTCTGGTGCTTGTATTCCTCGTTTTAGTATTCAATGGTTACAGGGGCGTATGTCCAGTGTTAAAGAAATCTAGATTGTCATAGACTCGCACACCACCATTTTTTTCGCGGAGGTTACATGTTTTGTGAAACAAAAATATGGAGTATGTGTCCAGAACTCTTCCTAGCTAAATACTTAAACATATTGATTGTTTTAAATCATCTTCGGTCAACTTCAGGTACACCTATTATGTAGGTTGATCCAATTAGACTACACGTCGTTTATTTCTCACTTGAGCAATTCCAAAACGGCAAGCGTCAATGTGTCCTGATAAATGATAAAATGAATACAAATATGTGGTCAGTTTTTCTTGTCTTACATGCTTTGGTATTTTTGTCAGCCGCATTCCAATTTCGAGCTTACCTTTGAATATTGAACTCCGCATGTCTTCATTTAATTTGCCTTCTGTGAAGGAAAGTTGACGTTAAGCCCGAAGATTATCAAGTTTCAACAAAATCATTATCATTTTGACATTTTTGAATTCGATGCTATTTGATACAGATCATGCTGGTCGAATATCATCCCGTCTATATTAAAATACACTGTGATGATCCAGGCAAACAAAAGTAGGCATACATACAGCATAAACTTCTTTGAAATGTGAACAAAGGCAATAATTGTTCTCGCTACGGGATATAGACATGCTTTTCTGATTATCCCACTCCGAAAGCATCATGAAGGGATATATGATATACATTTTTTGCGCTGTCCGTCCGCTGCTCGTCATATCCTTCGTCCGGAGCCATATCTATGACATGTTTGTGAGTATTTTGATAAAACTTAGTTAAACTGTTTACTACTATAAGGAAATATGACACTGAAAATTTTAGTTCGATTGCTTCAGAAACACTAGAGGTGTGGCTCTTTGAATTCACTTTCTTATCCCACCTAATGACTTGCTAGTCTAAGGGTTGTTCGGACAACCTTCAGTGTAAAACGGGCATATATCAAGATGTAAACAGTAAAAACCCTTATAACTTTTGAGCTATAGGGACTCATTGGAAACTAAGGGTTTCCTATAACTCTATATATAGACAAGGAACCCCCAGGGCGTCGTCAATTGTTTCTCAGGGGGCATGATTTGAACAACCTTGGTAGAGGTCCACTAGGCAATGCTACATACAAAATAACAGAGCTCTATGCCTTGTGGTTTTGGAGACGAGTTTTAGGTTTCCCCATGTAAGTCTATGTATAACAAGCGACTCACCAGGTGGGGCTAATAATTACCAAAGCGACAAAATTTGAACAAACTTCATTCAGGTCAACTAGACAATAGTACATACTAAATACGTAAGGTCTAACCTTGTCGTTTTCCAGACGAATTGTTTTTTCCTAAATAAAGTGACCCGCCCCCGTGATTTGAAAAAAATGGTAGAAGTCTACTAGTCAACGCTACATGCCAAACATCTAAACTCTGGTCCTTTTGTTTTTAGAAAAGAATTTTTTAAAGTTTCCCTTTACATTGCCATGGAGTTCAGCATGGAGTGGAAATCTTTGAACAATTTTGGTACAGCTTTCAACATTGCCTAGTGAGTTCAAAGGAGATGTCATTTGACGCAAATTTGAACGACGGATGGACGCCGGACATCCTAAAAGCTCATCATGAGCACTTTGTGTGCAGGTGAGCTAAAATGATCCATATTACGATCACTGAACTTTTTGTCCCAGCTGTCAATAGCGATCTTGTAATCTAGCATGCCAATTAGATCCCGTTTCTTTTAAAGAAACATACTCTTAAACAATGAACGTAACCTTAGTTATAACCAAGTTACTTTGTCATATTTTAATTAAGGATTTCGGTTTATAGCACGGAAAACTCCCAAACTTTAAACCACTGAATGCTTTTTGATAGAAAGAAAGAATAGAATTGAATGCTCTTTATTTTCCAATCAAGGGTCACATTGATGACATTGCAATCACAAATACAGCATAAAATAAGGTTATAAAGTAAAAATAGCTTAATTCGTATCACACATTAAATTTAATCAATTAAAGCAAGCACACATAGTAAATTGCATCATATATAGTAAATACATAATGGACGTTGGAAGGCATATAGCCTGTTACATATCATTCAACATTCTAATAAGAAGCACTGAATAATAAAATGTTTGTAGTGTGGCAAGAAGTTCCTTGATGTAGCATTAAAAACATCAGAAATTCATGATTACTTTCTTGAAAAATGCTGCCAAATAAAATCAAACGTGGCAGGTAAGACACATTATTCTTATGGAAAGTACATAGTATCTGTAAAGTTGCAGACAATACAATGATGTAGATGTTAAACAAAATTCTTAACTTATTACCTGAAATTAAGTGCCAGCTGTCATAAAAATGTGACCATAAGACAATATTCTAATTGCAGTAGTCTACTTGCCCATACAGTGTCTATATTCATAGAATTGCAAATGACAGTTCTAAGAGCCCGACTTACTGTTACCAACGATATTCAATAAATCACACGTTTCAGAAATTCATGTAGTTCAAGACATTAAAATATTAACACTAATATCTTCACTAGAAGCTATTTCAGCTCAATAACAGCTAGAACAGTCAATAAAAAAGTAGCACATACACCAGGGACAGACACACACGCATCCCATGGCATGCTCACCCAATTATAAAAAAAAATCAATTTAAACAGTACAGCTTAAAAAATTCTTAATCATACCTTTTTACTTAGTTTAACAGGTATGAAAAATACATCAATTACAATTATATACTGAAGGGAAAAAGAAACACAGGGTAACAAAAATGCAATATTGATATGAGACGCCTAAATACATTTCCATAGACTTACATTATAAGGTTTTCTTCCGGTGCGACTACCCAAAATCTCACCGACTGCTGAAATGAACTTTATTTTGTAGAATCATACTAGTCCCACATAAAAATAACAAAATTTATACATGTGATCCAATACTTTATGCCAGTAATTTGGAGCTGAATGACACCACCCCCATTTTTGTGGCAGTTTTAGTGGTCACCGACCAAATATGTCAGTATTTTCAAATACCAAATATTTTGAATATAATTCATATCCAGATTTTTCTCTTCATATTTCATTTGTGATCTATCATCCAGCGATTAATTCAAAATATTTTTTTTGTATGCATCCACTTAGTTTCAGCCAATCAGCAATCAAACACATAGTGTAGGTCCGCAAGTTCCCTACACAAAATAACCTGCTTCCGGTTTTCACCGATTTAGGCTTCTCATACCTATTCTGTTACTTCTCGCGAATACACATTCCACTATTTATATTGAATTGTTGATTCTTTCAATTATGTTACGGCTAACAGAAGTTCAGAGGGTTCATAAACTGATTTGTCTTTATACTACTTTATATAACGTCTAATACATTCCTTCAAATCACCACGAAGGTTTAGCCTGTGTTTCCTTTTCCCTTCAGTCTACGTGGCTAAATTAACTATGTCGATGACAAAATGTGATCTGCGATCCGTAATTACATCTGTCGAAATAGTAGTGACATTTAAATGGCGTCATTTCTAGGAAATTAAAGTAACAATGCATTACTTTACCTACGTGTGTATAACTAATTATTTTTGAATGTTTTTCGAAAAACTGTGATTTTTCCCCTATCTTATAACCAGAAGGCCATATGGAAAGTTACCTTCTTAAAATAAAGAATTTATTATTATTACTTATAAAGACTATATACAGATAGATAGATATTTTATTATAGTCATGTTTAGTACATGTACATAAAATCACAGACATCTGGAGTAAGGAAAGTGACCCCCTATTGCCAGGCCCCAACCCCCTTTGGCAGCTTACTTTTATAACCACAATACAGTTAGGGTCATACAGTAGTCTAACATAAAGTTCGATTGTTATCCAAGCATGTTCTTAAACACAAAATTTTCGCTAAAGTTTAAACAGTCTTATAATATACAAGATATAAATGTGTGTCATGTTAAAATCACGTACATGTATGTTATCAACACGTGTTTTACCCGTTTTCATCAGTTACACATGTTAACGGTGTCTGTTGACACGGAATGCATTTATCTTCAAGTTGGTATGCACTATAGTATCATATTTTCTCTGCTGCCAACAGAATTCCATCAGAAACTCTTTGAACGTCTGTCCCAGAGTCTAGGTGTCTGTGCAAAGAATGACCGTTTTGTGCTCTAATAAAGACATTTATGTTGGTTATTTTTTTCTTAGTTAGACTATTATCTATACATCTATAAAAAAATTGAAGCAAAGTTTGAGTAAAATTTAATTTTCATTATTTTCACCATCTTCATTATTCAGCGTTTCACGTTCAGTTCTTGTGTTTTTTTTGGGTTGTGATGGCGTGAAATGAAAAGGTCAGTATACTTTACAATATTACATGATCTATAAAAAAAGTTAGTAACTACACGTAAAATATTTGTGCAATGATGATATATGAGTATGAAGCAGTGACAAGATAAACAGTATATTGATAATAAAATGAAACAAGAGAGCCAAGGTGACCCTTTATCGCTCACCTGGCTACCATTGGCTATAATACAATGTACAAGGCCAACAACCGCGTCACAGAAAACAAAGTAAACGTACAGTACATTGTTACTCTAAAACTTAAGGAGTAGGTCAAAAGGGCGGGGCCAGTTTATTTATTTATCGGACAATATAACATACAAAATATCCAAGCTATAGACATTGCAGTTATTGAGATTTTAAAAATCCTATACAAGTCTATGTAATATAATCACCCAGAGTGTGGTCAGTTTTGACCTCAGGGGCATTATATGAACACTCTTGGTAGGTGACCACTTGGCGATACAACACAACGATTATCGAAGCTCTGGACCTCGTGGTTTTGGACAAGAAGATTTAAAAAGTATTTCCTCATATCATGAAGTCCGACCTGGGGCAGTGCCAATTTTGACCACCGCGGTATAATTTGAACAGTCTTGGTAGA
This sequence comes from Saxidomus purpurata, assembly GCA_022818135.1. Lineage (NCBI taxonomy): Eukaryota > Metazoa > Mollusca > Bivalvia > Venerida > Veneridae > Saxidomus > Saxidomus purpurata. Next base: position 35,527,705 of record JAFMSR010000012.1, on the reverse strand, counting down.
GGACCACGTGGTGATGCTATATGGTGGAAGGACGAACGGTGAGTGCCAGGCGAGCTAAAAACCTGAAACCATATAGCTAGGACTTGACACAGGAAGCATGTGCTGTCAAGACGACAAAATGGTACGCGGAAAAAAACTTTATGTTTACTTGTCTAAATTTCTTTTAACTGATGTTTTAAAGGAAAGTTTACGTTACACCAGTATATATCAATAATCAATATCTATATTTTTAACATTTAATTTCATCGGCTGTAAAACTGGAATTATCGTATTCATATCTATCTCATTCAGTTGAAATCGATTACAATTTTCGAAAGGTGTATTTATGACAATAGTCACATTGCCGATCAAGATAATAACCGTATCTTTCTTAAAAAGGTATTAAAGGTCTGAACTCTAGAAGAATTGACAAATAACTGATGAAAAGACATCAACCTAAATTTGTTTATGGCGCCGTATTGACGGTTTTGAAAGATCGGCTAAAACATGTCGCCGTGTGTGAAAACGGGAAGTACCTAGATAGATTTATTTTGGTTACAATTTACACACATGCATACATATAAAAACACGGCAATAAAACAGATGCATGATATAACAAGCTACAACTGGCAAGCAAACTATAATCATACATAATATATATTACCACGTATTACGTTTCTAGTCGCTTTGAATGTAGTTTTTCAAACGATGACGTAACAAACGTTACAGAACTGCTCTTGGGTAGCGGAGATATACATTTATATAGTAAAAAGTTATGACGGAAAATCTAAGTATTTAGTAGATAAACACCCTCAAAGTAATCATCTTAACCCTTGTCTATTTTTGCAGTAATACAAAGGACTAACTTAGTCTTGAAGCCACTATTCTTACTTTTTTATGTACTACGCTACTAAGTCAAGTGTTCGTTGCACAAGTTTCATTTACTGTAAAATGTGACTTCTCAGCGTAATACTGAATATCATGCATAATATGATGCACTTCATTGACGTAGCCTATAGTTCTTTTTGAATAAGTTCTGCAATTCTGGCACGAATGGGATTGTAGCGTTTTGCATTCCCACTCACTAAACTCTCCCTCTCCGATTTACATTCAAATATCTGCCATTTTCTACCTACCCGAACAACGGAACACATGATGACAGCCTGTGAATTCAACGCATGCACGAATGTTGTTTCACACAAGTTTACGTTCTCACTGGAAGCTTCATAAAATTTCAAAGACGGGTTTCTGAACTGTGACAGGTTAGGCGATCTCCATGAACTCAGCGTAAAATATAAATGAGTTATATTAATTGGTACCTGCTTCAGAGATACATGAATCGTTTGATGACCTGTTTTTGCTCCAGGTCCTGTAACATTCTTCTCGGAATGCTTGACTGAGTCCTTCAAATAGTATTTATTTGAAGAATGTGTCCAGTCAATGACTTGAACAAATTCGTCCTTTTCAAAAGCCATGCATGATGCATCTAGGAAATCTGGATTCACTGAGGGGAACTCCCACGACAGGTCAAATACAACGTGATCAAGATGTTCCGGAATGCAATAAAGCGGTACAATCAAAGAAATAGTTGCGTTACTACCAATGTTGTAATCACTTAACCTTGCATCTTTCTGTAATGAATAAACGATAGACACTGAAATATATGGCATATGACACAGAGAAAATGTCTATAATGAAGGTGTGATTTTAACCGGAATCAAAACAAGCGATAAATATTTTAAACGTTCTCAATGATATTGCTAAGTTACAAGTATATACCTTCAAATATGTGTCATTGTAAATCAACCTCTGTTGTTCAACCTTCAGTTCCAGTGTTTGTTGTATTTTTCGTTTCAGATCATCGATCTTCATGTTTTCATCAAAAGGAAACCTTTCTGTATCGCCATTGATTGTTGAAACACTGATAAAGTCACCACTTTTCCTCAGCATCTCGGATTGTTTTTCAATTACCTGTGTGATCAAAATGATGAGAGAATGTATAAACTGCTCAGGATACCTGCACAAATATGAAACGTGAAGCCGATCCTATTAAAAAATAGATAGAATTACTCCCGACAAGTATCGATATATTTCCGAAATGACATTCTCTGTGACAGCTTGATTTTCAAGATCGTTTCTTGTTAAAGGTATCGTAATGTGGTGGTGGTGACAATCTTTTCAATTTCTTCACCATTTCCAGACGTAAATAAGTACATTATGCGTCACCTTGATAAAATGAGACTAGATCTCTATTTCCGCAATTGTCGTCAAAACTATACTGTTATAAGACGATGCCACTTGTAGTCGCAAGTAATTCGAAAAAAAAACACCAATACTTATAATTCTCAAACTTACATTGCATTTTGATATTTTAGAAATCACCAGACTAATTATAACTTATTGTGATTAAAATACCCAAACAACCCCATCTTTGTCACAAGAATGACCTCTGCCATTACATATATCATGTTCATGGTAATATCGATATATGGCAAACATTTGTGGCATGTTTTTTTGAAATCCGGTATGCCATTCGGGAGTTACAGAGAGGACATAATATATAGTCACAATGTGACCTAGAAATTAAACTCATGCATTATCTTCTTATAGTCTCATGGCCATTAACCCCAATTGTGACATTGATTTAGCCGACACAGTTTGACACTAGTCTCAATAACCGGAACATGTGATGATTGACACTATAAACCTAGATTTATATTTGCAAACAAACAATATCAATAACAACTTACTTTGCTGTAGTTTAAAAACATTCTATCCAGTTTAGCTTCGAAAAACTTCATCATTGTGCATGTTGGCTCAATTTGAACTTCACATCCTGCTGTTGGACATTGCCTATTTTCACGCACATGTTTCACAACGCACTAATAGAAAAACATAATGTAAGGTAAAATTTTATTTACATTCTAACGAACAAATGTCTTCTTATTTATTAAGATGCTTTTAAAGGTTGTCTTTAGAACTTTTGTGAAAGGAATGTAATTGAGATATATACATTTTAAAAAAAAAGCCGTATGCCATAAGTATATTGTTATACATAAATTTAACTTGCCTCGACCAATTTGTCAGTTAACCAAAGAAGAAAAAGACGTTTTGAATTAAGAAATATTCTAAATTATGCAACAAGAGGGCAAAGACGGCCCTATAGCGCTTACCTGAGACCTACATATGACCCAATGTGATAAAAAGTCAACCATAAGCTATTTGTCATAAACATGAACATTCTGTTTGACTTTGACAAGACAAACATTCAGACCAGTTTACATGATGATTAGGTTGTAAATGCCACCTGTATGGAATACGTATTACAAGGGTTTTCTAGTTTTTAACCAAAGCCAAACCCATATTCGAGCTCAACATGGATTGTATCAAGAAAGCCGTTCTGTCTAAATTTCATGAATGCAGACTCCATTGCATACACAAAGATTTTGCTATTATTTGACCCAGTGACCTAGTTTTTGACCTCTGATGAACCATATTCAAACTCGACCTAGATTTAATCAAGATAGTTGTAATCATTCTGACGAATTTCAAATCAAACTTATTACAAGACGTTATCTTTTTCATGAAATCTTGGTAGCCTTAAATATGTATTGTGGAACAAATTCAATAGTTTCATTATTTATGATGGAATAATGATTTAACATTTCTTTCATGTATAAGCAGTACTGAAGAAGAAATATTTGAAAATCACGAAAATTGATCTAATTATAACACCATGAATAAAAAAACCCCGGAATAAAAAAACCCCAAACGTATTATATTTTTGTACGCCAAATGTTACATGCTGTCGGGACAAACTAACTGTTTTACAGAAACGACAAGGTAACAATGCATTAAAATAAAGTTTACACATGCATTATTTTAAGCACAGGTGGGAGGAACATACTATCAATATGGTTAAGAGCTATGAACAACATTTTTTCCCCAATTAATAATGATATGTCATAATAATGTTATGATAGGTATGTTCCTTCCACCTGTGACTTTAAGGTCATACGGTAGTAACTCAAAAGATGTAGATCTAATGTACTATGTAATATATTACCCGTAAACACTCAAGAGGGGCATGATTGCAATCGTCACTGATGTTCGTTGAAGGGAATTCGTCTGGTGGTTTAACTATTTCGCAAACTGGACACACCATGCCTAGTAGTTACAGAAACAAGAGCTGTCAGTAGGACAGCGTGCTCGACTTTTTTAGTGCTTGCCAATAAAACAAAACTTTGACAGTTAACGGCACACAAGACTTTAACTAGGAATTTCTAAGTACAAATCAAGAAAATTTTTCACAGAGTTATCTTCTTTTGCTTACAGATAGGTCTTACGATGGTACATAAGTACTCCAACTTTCAAAGTAATATCTCAAATGGTAAAGTTAACAAGTGGACAAGAATGAAAATTTTAACTGAGTTTCTAAGTCAAAAAGGGCCATAATTCAAATAAAATCCTTGACAGAATTACCTTCTCCTGTCCATGTTTGGGAATTATGATGGTAAACAAGTATTCCAACTTTCAAATTAATATCTCAAACAGTTCAGTCAAAAAGTGGACTGGTACGAAAAACTTAACCAAGATTCTAAGTCGATAAAAGGCCTTAATTTTTAAAACAAATCCCTGACAGAGTTACCTTCTCTTGCGTACAGATGGGGGTAATGATGTGAAATAGCATTAAAAGTTTCAAAGCAATATCTCAAAGGGTTAAGGTAATAAGTGGATTTTACCCATATTCAATGTATTTGTGGATTTTACCCATATTCAATGTATTTTCTAAGTCAAAAAGGGGCATAATTCTGTCAAAAACCTTGACAGAGTTATGTCCTCTTGTCTGTTGATGAAGGTCGTGATGGTAAACAAGTATGGTTAGTTTCAAAGCAATACCTCCAATGGTTTTGAAATAAAGTGAGGTGGTACGAAAAACTTAACCAAGCTCAATACACTTTCTAAGTAAAAAAAAGGGCCATAATTCTGTCAAAAACCTTGACAGAGTTATGTACTCTTGTCTGTAGATGGAGGTTATGATGGTAAACAAGTATGGTAAGTTTCAAAGCCATACCTCTAATACTTTTGAAATAAAGTGGGGTGGTACGAAAAACTTAACCAAGGTGTGACGCCAACGCCGACGCCGGGGCGAGTAGGATAGCTCCCCTTTTCATAGAAAAGTCGAGCTAAAAAGCGGTTTGCTTAAAGACAGCAATGTGTGTAAATTTAAATAAATTACTAAACATTGTAATGGTTAAGGTAGCGCACCATTTAATCACTCAGTAAGTGGGTATCACGGACATATTTCGCGTTATCTACTTATCCGCCATTTTTAAATATGGCGGATAAGTAGATAACGCGAAATATTTTCATAATTTAAGGTTTTATTCATGTTGACATCAAACAATATGAGTTATTCAGAAGTGTATAATCATCTTGTAAAAAAAATATATGGTAAAGACCAAATATTTCACACCAATAGGAAAAAAAAATATTGTAATATGTAAAAATGTTCTCGTAACTAGTGGCCCTTTAACGCTTCTAGTGTCCCTTTAACGCTTCTGTAGGACGAACACAATGTGTGTTATGATGTTTATTTAACCTGGAAATGTTTCGCCAAAATATAACTAGATAACCAGCTAAGTATCTACATGAAGATAATTAACACAAAAGTCAGTAAACTAACGTGTGGGCAGTAATATGCCACCATAAGATGCCATAATATTACAGTATACTTACACTAGTAGTTCATGTAAAGAAAAATAGAATCTAGTGAATAACAAAGAAGAACGGTTACATTTTGAAATAGTTTCTTTCTCGTTCACGTACACAGTATCACTGGAAATAAAGGTAGTAAAACATAGTTTACTCCACTACCCACATATATTTGTGGTAAAAGAGTTAAAGAAATCAAAATTTTTTCAGAGATTTACTGAAAGTCACCCCTCATATTTTTACATACGTTTTAAAAGTATGTTATTTGTACAGTAAAAACGAAACAAGAGTTTGTTGATAGCGGTGTAAACTCTTTTTCAGTTCCTTTATTTCCAGTGATTTTGTCACAAAGTCCTTGTTCGTGAACGAACAAGATAATACATGTATTACAAAATGTATCCGTTTTTCAATACAATTCACTAAGTTGTGTATTGCGTTACATGAACCACTAGTGTAAGTGTACAACAATATTATGGCATCTCAATTAAGGTAAAAATGAAAAATTTAACAAAACATGTACCCTACCACTAAGACAATGGTACGTACCTTAATATTGAAGAAGGGTCACTTTATTTGCTTTGTTGTGGAACCGATAATCCCACACCTCGCTTAATATGTTTCTCTGTTTAGTCGTTGCTATACTTAAATTAGGAAACTTAAAAAAATGTTGAAGATTACAGAGCAGTGTTTCAAGCCACCAAACCTTATGGACAGTAGGCCCTAATGATCTGGAAAAAGTTGGAAATGAAATACCTGAGATTATCATATCAGATACATCTGATATCAAACCCGATAAAGATACAATGCATGTTTAAGTTGTTCAAACAATAAAAATTAAACAAATTTCTAAAAATTCTTCACAAAAAGACTGTGAACAAACCATTGTTTTCTTCCTCGCTCCCTGAATCCGATTCATCATCCGGATCTACAATTGGACGGATGGGATTTGAAAGTGGCAGAGGCTCAACAGCTTGAGGACATGGATCCGTTGTCTGTGCCTTTTGTGTCATAAAATATTGACTGCATTAACAGTTTGTTCTAGCTCACATCAAGTAGATGGACAGAGGCATTAATAAAAACTCCGAGAATCATTTCAGTCTAACCATAAAAAATAACATGTAATTATTAAACTGTATTAAAAAGGAATTTATTTATACTTCAGCAATGGAGTTTTTCACTATCACTTACTAGTCGTGATCAATACATAAGGCCACTACGTTATTTTATCCTAGGACAAGACGTTCTTCAGTTATTGATCTGAAACCATTTTTACTTAAGGTTACCGTGGCATTGAACAACGAATCACAAAATCCATTAGAACTATCTCTGAAGGTGATGAGTACTCAACGAATATCGCTTGGACAGAAGACATGGACCTTATTGTAATATGATACGATTTTTGAATTGTGAGGTTTCAGTCAATTCTGGCCAAGAGTTTGGAGATGAAGCGCACAAGAATCTATATGTACAGTTCTTATTATAAAACAACTCTATATCTCCTTTTCTGTTTACTGAACTGTTTTAAGTAATCGTTCATATACATAATAATTATAGTATAAAGTGTCGCTTCTACGAGAGGACGAATTATAATCTATATGATATATTTATTACATTTATGTACAAACAAAAATATGCTAAACATCGGTGATTTTCTTATTGTATACTGCTTTAATTTTTTATTAGGTTCATGGATTTTCTAACTAAACTATTCTGATGTACATACGTTCTAAATACTTACAAAGGTTGGCAAGCCCAGACTGGTCTCTCTGAAGCATATAGAAACCAATACTTCTTCTATTTTACTGAAATCATCCAAAGCAACATGATGGCCAAATGTAGTCGATGCAATTTTCTGATAAAACGAGTCAGCGTACTCTCTGCCTTCGCACTGGACAGCATATATCTTTACATCCTACAAGAAAGTTGACCGTGTTGATTATTCAAACTTTCATTTTGACCTTAAATACTTTTCAAAGAATAACGAATAAATGTCGAATTTACAAACAGAATAATGATAGAACTGTGTTCTGCTTACTCTAAAACAATGTTGATGTATACCTTTCTTTCGCTTTTTGTCACTTCTTATCAGAAAGCTAAATATGTGTTTGCAATTAAAAATACTGCGCTATATGGATTATGCCGCATTGGTAGCGTGCATGAAAATAACAAGACGGCCATGATGACCCTTTAAGCTCACCAGAAAACCAAAACGTGTTGGGAATTCAAATTATTGTTAGAGCATGTATGCAGATTATTTGATCACTGATGATAGGAATGGATCCCGTGAGAAAAGTTGATGCAAAGAGAACAATTCATTCTTATATGAAATGAAGATTAAAGTTGAACATATTGTAACAGCACCATTATCCTTAAGCCAAGCGAACAAAAGGACCGACGAACGGACGAAGAATAGGTCACAATAGCACATATACATGTACATTGTATATGTAAATAATTTATGACAAAGTACTTGAACAACTTATTGGCATACAATTTATACATGCAAGTTATCAAATATTATAATTTAACAAACACATATTGACTTGTAAAGAACAGTATAAATCTAAGCTGATATAAAATGCCAAATATAAACAAAGTAAATGAGGTTGCAAACTAGTATTGTACAACCTTAGTTATTCAAATCGAAGTCACCTAATCGAAGTCGCCTATAATCTATTGCCCTGTTGTAACAATAGATATAGCAAAGCAGTTTTGGTAAATAAAGTTAAGCGCTCGGATGATTGACTATAAATATAAAAGAAACTCGCCGCTATACTAAGTAAGGTCCGACATACTTACTGTACAATAAAGGATTGTTTTGAAACAGAAAAATACTTAAACTGTGTCAAGAATGTAAATTATAGAATAGCTTTAACACGTTTCAGATGTTCAGCTCATAGACTAATGATTGAAGAAGGTAGAGCTAGAAAAATTGATAGAAATGATAGAATTTGCACTAAGTGTAATATGAATGTAATAGAAACGGAGTATCATTTTCTTTTGGTTTGTCCGTGTTATAGAGATCTAAGGCAATTGTGTTTACCAAAATGCTATTGTTCTTGGCCAAATGTTCAAAAATTTAAACGTATAATGAAATGTAAAAAAAACAAAATGTTATTAATAAGTTGTCAAAATTTATATATTTAGCAAGTAAGCGGAGTACACTTAATAATAGACTATAAAGCTAATATAATTGCTATATGGCATAAAGTTATTAATTGTATACAAACTTCATTTACAATTCTTTTTTAAGTATGCCGATATCATATATATCACTCTTGCCATACTATACCATTGTTTACATACTTTTCTCATGACAATATACTATGGTACGTGCACTATGTATGTATAAGGGATACTGTAACCACACCATTATGTTTAGTGGCGATGGACATGTAAAATGTTTATGCCATGATTGAATAAATCTTGAATCTTGAAAATCTAAATCTTGAAATCATAAAAATGCGCTCTGCACATCGTCTCAATATGGTGAACAGTTGTGGTGAGTTATTCTCAAATCCTTCAAGGAGTTCAAAAGATATGGACACTATTTGTGACGGAAAGACTGACAGACATCTCGGCCAAAAACAGTAAAAAGCTCTCTCCCATTATATGGGGGGGAAGACATAACAATTATATATGAGTAAGAACTTATACTGCTTTGAAAAACGGTTTCATCACTCTTGTTACGTCATCAACTTAAAAACCAGTCACAATAAAATTGAACACTGAATGTCCATCCGAACTCTGTACACTGCAGCAACAAATATGCGGATACAAGAAAACAAACTTACTCGTACGTGTATTAATTATAATCTTAATTCTAAGGTAGTGGGGGTCTAATGGACACTCTTCCAAAATACATTAAACTTAATATTTATGTAATCTACATCTGTTAACCGACTAGTGTGCAAAATTTAAAGACATTTCACCTTTTAATTAAAAATTAATTTCGTTTTTTGTTGCCCTAACCCCACTTAAGAAATACTGACCATATTCAAAAGTACCCTAAAATTAAAATTGATATGTTTACAAGTATTTATTTACATTTATTTTTTTTCTATGTTCCAAAAAGTATTACAAGCAATGTAGAATTACAAAACATGTATAGTAATTCTACAAGCTTAACATGTGTAACAAAACATATGCAATAATGCCAAAAACTAGGGTAAATAATTTGCCTAATTTTGCCACGAGACATATCACACATGTACATATACACGACTGTAGCAAAAGATTCGGAGTAGGGCCATCCCTACTGATTATAAAACCTTTATAAGTAGTAAATGAATTTAAATATAAGAAAAAATGAAAATGTTTTACCGTCTACTTTTTTAGATATTCAACTTTTAAAAATGAGCACGGCCAATTTTTATATTTTCAAGTAACTGTCAAGCTTGATAAAATCAAGGAAAATTAAGATACAGTTTTCAAATCTTGTAAAATGGCATAATCTTTCATGTTATTCAACTTGATAACTAAAAAAGAAAAAATAACAACAAAAAAATTTGGCTCCTTCTGGGATTGAACTCAGGACCTCTTGATCTCAAAGCAGACGCTAGATAACCACTGCGCCACAGTACAAAATAGGCACAGCTATAAAACCCAAAGTATTCCAAATGATCCTTAAACAGGAAGTACTCATTACTCATCGACTACCTTAAAAAATCTGCCTACATGTTGCCTTCATACAACTCTTACTTCAATATTATTTGAATTATCATTGGATTTCAATGTTAAAGAAATGACCGAATGAATTCAGTTTTGTAACCATTCCGTAATGGTCACCAAAAGGTAAATTTCTTTGTTATAAGTGTTTCATGATTTTATGATTGCTTGAACTAGAGCTATAACTATTGTGATTAAATACCAACGTAATTCTGCTTTAAGGGGCATACTTCTGAAACACCTTGATGGATAAACACTAAAATTGTGTCTTGCAAATCTGCTGAAATATACACATAATTCTTAACAATTCGGCGGCCATTTTGAATAGCGACAATGTACCACAGCTTTGGCAACTGCATCATGCAGTTCTGAAATCTAGAGGCTCTAACGGACATTTTGATATACAAAACCCTTTGTTTACAGAAATAGACCGGTTGGGTGTAACATAGCTCCAGGAATTTGCAGCACTGTCATGGTAATAATGTGTACACATATTCATTGCAATCCTTTCAAAATTGAAGGAGTTCGCTCCACAAATCTTGTAAAGGGTACACTAGGCAATACTTCAAGCCAGATATCTATGTTCTATGCTTTGTGGCTTCAGAGAAGAATTTTAAAGTTGTTCTTATTAAAAAGGAACATCATTGTAAAGTTTCATCAACGTTGATTGGTATTTGTGGAGATATGACAGCACCAGAGTTTAACGTAGTTAAATATTGCATTTTTGGAAACAGGTCTGGAAGAACTATTTCGATTAAACCCAGTTTTTGAACTCACCCGAGATCTTATATTAATATATTAAATATGGTTAGAATTAGTGAAGAAAAGAAGGTCCTAAAGTGTAAACATTTTTAAATATTGCATTATTTTGATAAATCAGGGGCCATGCTTCAGGAAGTACTTATCCGATCAATCCTCCGAGGTATTGTGGCTATATACAAATGTGCATTGTGTATGGTACAGCTTTGGTGCAAAAATTACATTGAACATTCTGACATCCCATCTTGCATGATTGTTACGTGTGTATTTGTCCATCTGATATTACAAGTTTCTTTTTTTAAATTATATGTTCTATGCTTAAAACTGGAGAAATGATTACACCTTTCTGAGAGATGAATTGTTGCATTCTACATTATTTTATATATCTGTGTTCTGTATTTGCTATTAAACTGAACTTCTATTTAAAGATGATTGAGTAAACGGTCGAAATTAAGTTGAACAACCTGACTGCATTGTTTGGCTGTCATTCATACCCTCATTATAACATTCTATAAATGATACCGGATCGAAATGTATATCTTAATAACTGCGTTTGTCATACTTGAAATATATGATTTTAATGTCTTTAAACATATTAGCCAACTGCTAATATAGTCCATACTGACATAAGCATAATATATCTAAGCTAAACAACGCATGCCAGTTGGACGAACAATGCATGTCATCACGCACTGTTGAAATGTTCACTCGCATTATTACACCAGATGGCGCGTTTGCATAATCATCGACAATTTTCGGCACCTACGTAATAATCCGTACTTTGAGGAGAGTTATGTCTTGTGGAGATATATTGTTTGGCCATGTCCGTCCGTCAGTCTGTCTGTCTGTCTTTCTGCCTGTCCGGCAAAATAGTGTCTGCTCCATATCTCTTAAACCCCTGGATGGATTTTTATGAAACTTGGGCCAGATGTTCACCCCAGCTTAGCGATGTGCAGAGCTCGTTAACAAAATGCGCCGGCTAAAGGTCAAGGTTACAGTTATTGATCAAAGATCATATGACTATATTCAGTGTCTACTCCATATCGCTTGAACCCCTGTAGGATTTAAGAATAACTCAACACAAATCTTCACCATACTGACACGATGTGCAGAGTGCATGTAACAACCACCTTGGTTCAATGTCAAGGTCACTGTTACTAAAAATAGAAAAATGGTGCCATGGGGGAGACATATGTTTTCGTAACCAAAAAAAACATCTAGTTCGAAACTGCGACATGAAATTAGTTTTATCTGACATTAAATTAGTGGAGGTTCTGACCCTTTGTATTGAACTCGCCATTTGTCAGGCATTTACAAGAAACGTCGTCTGAAAATGTCATTTACACTGTTTAGAGGCGAGGAGGTCTTCATATACAAAACAAGTTCGATTTCTACGACCCGTTCTGGTAGCCTTTTCCCTAGATGGTTGTTTTTGTCACAAAACATATGTCTCCCTCATGGCAGTTTGTCAATAATCATGCTGAGACATGCTTAAATAACACAAAAATCTATTTTTAGTAACAGTGACCCTGACTTTAATTTTTTTATTTTTGCTTAAAACACTTTAAAAACAAAACAATTTTTTATTAATCTATTTTAGTAAGAGTGACCGTGACCTTGCTTTAACACTTTAAAACAAAAAGATTTTTTTTTAAATATGTTTTTAAGTAACAGTGACCTTGACCTTAAAATATTTTTGGCTTAAAACACTTTAATAGCCTACATTTATTTTTAGTAACAAGTAACAATGACCTTGACCCCCCCCCCCCGATGAAACCCCGAGCTTCCTTTCCATGTAAGCTAATACATACCAAGTTTTATTGCAATTGGTCACTCCTAACTGGAGTTATTGAGCAGAAACCATTTTTTTATTTTTAGTAACAGTGACCTTGACCATGAACCAATGTGGTTGTTACATGCACCTTGCCAATGTGAAGATTTGTGTTGGGTTATTCTTAAATCCTCCAAGGGGTTCAAGAGATATGGAGTGGACACGAAATATAGCCAAATGACTTTTGATCTCTAACTGTGACCTTGACCTTGAGTAAGTTCATGGGTTCTTCACATCGAGTAGTTGATGCGAACATCTGACCCAAGTTTAATGAAAATCCTTCGAGGGTTTAGGAGATACGGAGCAGACACGAAATACAAGGCTCAAACATTTGACCTTGAGCTGTGACCTTGACCAAGCGTGATTGGTTCATGGGTTCTGCACATCGTCCAGTTGAGGTGAACATCTGACCCAAGTTTCATAAAAACCCTTCCAGGGGTTTAGGAGATATGGAGCGGACACTATTTTGCCGGACAGACGGACGGACGGACAGACAAACATGGCCAAACAATATATCTCCACAAGACATAACTCTCCTAAAAGTACGGATTATTACGTAGTGCCGAAAATTGTCGATGATTATGCAAACGCGCCATCTGGTGTAATAATGCGAGTGCACATTTCAACAGTGCGTGATGACATGCATTGTTCGTCTAACTGGCATGCGTTGTTTAGCTTAGATATATTATGCCTATGTCAGTATAACGTAGCAGTTGGCTAATATGTTAAATACATTAAAATCATACATTTCAAGTATGACAAACGCAGTTATTAAGAAATACATTTCGATCCAGTATCATTTATAGAATGTTATGATGAGGGTATGAATGACAGCCAAACAATGCAGTCAGGTTGTTCAACTTAATTTCGACCGTTTACTCAATCATCTTTAAATAGAAGTTCAGTTTAATAGCAAATACAGAACACTTGATATATGAAATAATGTAGAATACAACAGTTCATCTCTCAGAAAGGTGTAATCATTTCTCCAGTTTTAAGCATAGAACATATCAAAAAGAAACATGTAATATCAGATGGACAAATACACACGTAACAATGCAAGATGGGATGTCAGAAGGCTCAATGTAATTTTTGCATCAAAACTGTTCCATAATTGTGTTTAAGTTTTATTATGATTGCTTCAAAAATGTAGATATTTATAACTTATAAGACGGACCGACAACAACATTTAACGATCCTTAAAGCTCATATTGAGCACTACAAGCTAAGTTGAGCTAAAAAGTTGGCTGACCGACCGACAGGGTGATTCCAGTACGCCCCGAAAACTTCGTTTTGCAAGTGCATAAATATGCTTGCACATCTAATTAAACAAAAAAAGTTGAAAATATTTGCAGACAATAAAGCAAAACTAAACAATTATGGTCATTCTCAAAGCAAAACTACTTCGGAGAACTGAGAAAACTAGTTATGCTACAAATGTTTTATTACAACGATGTTCGCCAGACTAAAAGTCCTTGGTCCGTTTGTCTTGATCTTCATTGAGCTGAATTTGCATTTATAGTTCATCGATTTCGGTTGCTTAAATACTGTACATACTTGATACATTCTAACTTTATTTTTACAAATTAGATCAAAATAAGCTGTTTTGTTAAAGCTGTCCCATTGCTTTATGATGAGGTTATTTAACTTAAGTTGAAAGGTGCAGGTTAGAATATGAATTTTATATATTTTAAGTACCAGATGAAATTACCATGTCTCGAAGATGAAGTATTTCTTTGTTCCAGTCTATAGACTGCGTACTCAGATCGTAGCCAACTTCATGCGGTCGGCAGTCTCCAATCATCACCAGTGTCCGGGAGCTATTTGGTCGCCAGGAAATTTTTTTTCGACTGTAGAATAATGCTAGTTCGTAAGCTTCGTCCATGTTTCTATGTGGTTCCCCTCCTCCTGTACTTTCGGCTCTCCTCACAAATGAACATAATCTGTCAGTGCTGCTTGTCAGGTTTTCGTGCCTGATGACGTAAGTATGATCAGTGTCATAATCACCGTGAGCTATCACTCCCATATTTATGTCTGGTATTTTAGATTTAAGTTTTTGTATCATGTTACGCATGTTACTTTTCACATTGTCCAAGCATCGATACATGGAGCCAGTGGTGTCAAATGATAGGACAATATCAAATGGTTCTTTATATTTCGCCATGTCGTTCCCTGAAAATATCATACGCAGTTATTTAAAGTACATGTTTCACTTATTGATGTTTTTGTGACTTGCTTAGGAAAAAAAGGCTATAAAAATGAAAACATAATATTATACCGAAGTGATTTGTTTCCATAACTTAAAAAGATTCTAGCATTTTTGTTGGTCACATGGTAGGCCCTATAATTATATTCTTCTGTAGCGGACATATTTTGGGTCGTATTATTGTCAATACAACACACTAATCCGAATATTTTTTTATTAAAACTGATTGAAAATTCATTTAAATATCGTCTAAAACAAAATAATTTGGGTAGGCTACCTGAGAACGAGGTATGCCAGTAAAAATGTAATATTATAACAATCGGTTGAGCTGCAGGGTCGTATCTTTCAAGTTGGCTGTATAGTTCCGGATCACACGAGAGGCGGAGCCTCGAGTGTGATCCTGCGCTATGCAGCCAAAGAGAAAGATACAGCCGTAGATCTACCGACTTGTTATAGTATTTCTTTTATTATATACCTTTACCGAATGTCATGTACAATTTATTGTGTTTCATAAATGGCGTAAAATCAAGATAACGCGCTCTTTCGTGTCATGTTTTATATGACGTAGTCGGGATTAAATGTATTTTTGTGTAAATGTATATTGTTGTTTCAAATACTATTTTCTTAGCCTCTACTTTTGTTTCTTTTCTAGAAGGCCACATTGTAAATAAGTTTTGTATGTTTTGAGCATAGCTTTATGTGTAAACCTTCCTTAAATAAAGATATTATTATTATTATTATTATTAAAGATTCCCAAACTTCTCAGTCAACCAGGAGGACTTTGTCAATGTGATAAAAATAGGTGCAAAATATGTGCCTTAAAATGCCTACTACATTTGAAAAACTCAAATAACACATGTATAGCAAAAAATGCAAAATATTTATACTTACCTATCAATTCCTAAATATCGTGCGTTGAATACACTGGAAATTTGATAACATTCAAAGTCACACGGTGTAATATGCCGATATCATTTTCGGAAAACAAAATTAAGACTTGTGCTACTGTCGATATATTTAACTGTTTAGAAACTAGAATGCGGTTGTAATGTACAGGACGTTACTATATTGGTGAAATTTAAATCTTAGGGTTATTCTATGTAGCGGCTAAATGTACAGGTAGCCGACGCGGGGTATGGACCCCCGGAGGCCCCTCTACAACCCTGGTACCCCATTTACTGATATATATTAAAACAAAATAGTGAGTTTTTTGTTCACTATATACGTATATATAGTCCTAAGGTTTAAAACCCTTTAATATATAAAGTGATTTTTTAAATTATCTAATTATTTTGTTTTAATATACCAGAATATGGGATACCAGGGTTGTAGAGGGGCCTCCGGGGGTGGGGGTCTATACCCCGCGCCGGCTACCTGTGCATTTGGGGTATGGGGGTCAATACTCCGCGGCTGCTGCCTATGGTTTGATGATAATCATATTTGAATACTGAGGTCTAGATTAAGTCAAGCTGAAATACAGAAATTAATACGATTTTTGTATTACGGCCACTGGCTATCTATTATAAAGAAACCACAAAAGAGAGAGCGTCAGGAAAGTACCACATATGAGAATTCATAAAGTTTCATACAATATCTTTGATACATGTGAATTGAGATTTATTTGGAAAGGTAAACAAGTATCTACTGGTATAAAACAATGTTGCATAGTTTTTTTATTCAAACAACTGTAAAACGTGATCTTGTACTCAAGAGGTTTAACTGACATTATAGGTCTTGACAGTGGGGTAGGTGTATAGTGAGAGCAAACTTGGTTTAAGTGAGAAAATTGAGAGCAAACTTTAGAAAATGGCGTAAAACGTGTTTTTAACGAGGTCAAGCGCATTCATACTAGGGAAGGTCGTTTTCTTTGCGCTAGGAAATTATATGAATATGCCGTTAGTCAATGGTTATATGTAACCTTCACTCGGTTCTTTGTTTCCATCCGCAATAATTCGCAGTTTTGAAGTTATTGAAGGTTGAATCTGGTCAGGTAGAAACCGAAATCGAACCTACGACTCTACAAACCCAGCCCGTTTCCACTACAGTACATAATACATGTACTTTTGTGGACTGGGCAGGTGACATATCTTGGCCAATAAGACTCGTCTATATGTGACATATTTACCAAATTTACGTTTATGACCAGATGCCAATTCACTGCACGGATAGTGTATTACTTTTTTAAACATAAAACATAGCAGTGATATAAACTGTGTAGCAGCTGTTTGAATAGAGACATTTAGAGAGACATAGAAACCAAGTACTTCGCTGATGCCGTTTGGTTTTCTAAACTGTTAAAGTTTTTAGCCTAACCATGTCATCACACAGCCACTGCTAAATCTTGTTCATTTCTTTTAGATATCTTAAACTTAGAATCTTGATACGAAATAAAATTAACAGGGAATATCGACAACCTCAAACAAGTCGTATATTAAGTGAAGCGCGTGTGACAAGTTTGTCTTTAAAAAGTATTAAGTATAAAGTTTGTCTCCAAAATGTGTTTAAACGAAGATATTGAAGTATGAAAACACTCATGATCGCAGTGAAGTGCAGGTAAATATTTCCCATATCTTTTCTCGTAAAACAATCGATCTCTGGCCTCAACATCTATCGATTTTGGTGAACATTTTGAAAAACGGCCGGGACACTTTCGGTTTCTATTCGTGAAAGCTTCCACCTGCCCAGATTCAACCTTCAATAATTTCAAAACTGCGAATCATTGCGCTTGGAAGCAAAGAACCGAGTGAAGGTTATGCATAACCCTTGACTAAGGGCATATTCATATAATTTTACAGTGTAAAGAAAACGACTTTCCCTGGTATGAATGCGCTTGACCTCGTTAAAAAAACACGTTTTACGCCATTTCCTAAAGTTTGCTCTCAATTTTCTCATTTTAACAAAGTTTGCTCTCACTATACACCTACCTACTCTGCTTGAAGTGTATGTCAGCCCATCTCCGATTAGCCTAATGATTTGATCCGTTTTTGGATATGATATTTTACAGTTGTCAAATCTTAGAGACAATGTCTATAGAGTATTCCTGGTTCAACCAACCCGTGTACGTTCAACCAAACGAATGTACGTACAATTAATCAATTATCTGCCATTGAAACTCATGAACTTGATAAATAAGTTAATTTTCTTTCAAATAATCCTAACATTTTATTTATTCTTCACTTTTTGAATAAATACAGAGCATTTGTCGCCTTGCATATGACGTAATAGAGTCGGGAACGATTTTGACAACCACTGTATACAACAGTATTTAAAAAAATTTCCATTATATTTTTGAGAAATTGTAACGATTTTGTAATTGAGAAATTGTAACGAAATTGTAACGAAATTGTAACTATTTATTATTGGGATGAATCATACCAGTATATTTCGTAGTAAATATTTACCCCGTTAATTAATTACACTTTCGTAAACAACATCCTTACATCTCGCTTATAAGTGAAGATTATTCGCACACTAAATGCGACGACTGGTTGTATACCGTGGAAAGCAAATGATATACATGTAGGTGGTAATTGTCATGCCACCGGCCGATAATGACGGCCGTGTAAAGAAAGATTTGGGTAGATTTTTACGAATACTCTTGTTAACATGTCCATATGCATGATATATGCGCTGTTAAAAAGCCCAGGAAAATCTCCATGGGAATGCCCGCCATTCTATACAGTCTACGATCGTGATTAGACGTAGAAGAAAGTGCACATACAAAAACTATCTCGCTGGCTTCAACGACGAATTAATAAGACTTATTTCTGGTGACCAACGTATGAGTAGATGATTCTATATAAAAAAGAAATGACAGACTAGATGTAGCTATGTGTCCGTCTTCAGATGGTTATAGTGACTCTAGTTCACTACAGTGGAAAAAGAATAGTGCTTTCATGTTTTCCGAAAATGAATATTTACATGTCACATGACTTGTAAATAGCCGAAGGACGTGAGAAGGTTATTCGCCTAAAATTTTAATGGATAGGATGTGGAGAGAAGGTATGTTCTCGAAGCTTTTTATTCTAGAAATATAATGTATGTAATAATGTCCTTTTGTCAAGCGGCATAACAAATTATTTCGCAATTATTCTATAAGGTACACAGGGGCTGGTAGATCTGCAGTAAGATGGTCTATATATAGATCTATGCTATAGTGTAGGATAAAATTGAACTATCTATGCTATATTGTAATCATTACACTATAGCATATATAGACACTTTTTCTGTAAAAAGATTTTAATACCGGCCCCTGTGATAAGGTGTGTTGTTGGCGGGTTTGTGAAAATGAACTTAATAATATGACGATTTCCTCGTCAGAAATCTAACATCTTCAAAAAAACAACAAAGGCTTACAATGCTGTAGCCCAAGGTCTATGACGCTATTATTCCTATTTCGCATTATGGTCAACTGACACAATAAAAAGACCAATTTATTCGTACATTTGTATTATCATTGTTAAATCCATGTAAAATGGGAAATAAATTGTAATAATAATAATCAAGACGACGTGTCGCGTGCAAGACCCACATCCCTACCTCAAAGGTCAAGGTCACACTTAGACTTTGAAGCTAATGGAATCCTGTATATATGCACATATTTTGTGTCCGGACTGTAACTTTGTCATGCATTGATTGATTTAAAAAAAAATAACTTGGCACAACCACATCAAGCCGGTGTGTCGCGTGCAAGACCCACGTCCCTACCTAAAAGGTCAACGTCACACTTAGAGTTTATAGTTGGAATCCTGTTAATTAATATTCATACATTTGTGTCCAGACTGTAACTTTGTCATGCATTGATTGATTTTAAAATAACTTGACACAAATGTTCAGCACATCAAGACAATGTGGACTTATGTGCAAGAACAATGTCCCTACCTCCTGGAAGGATTTTAAAATTACATAGCACAATTATTGAGACTGTGAGACACCTCTTTCGGGGCGTTTGTCACTTGTGACGGACAGCTCTTGTTGGGATAGAAACCTGATCAAAGGGATCAGTTGATCAACGGATCAATGGGTCATTTTTACGAAGGTAACTTTCCAGGAAGCGGGTCTGTTGCGGCGGCATCCCCGGCGGACATGTTTGATTTCTAACATGCATATTTTACATGGGAGCCAGCATATGGGATGACAGCGACCCTAGGCAGTTCAAATGCTTGCTTTTAAATGGCCGTGTTTTTGTCTTCAAACTTAATATACTACTCAAAATTTGATAAGAGCCACTGTTTTCTCCGATGAAAGCGTCATCAATAAGATGTGCAGGGACATACATTTAAGCCAAAATAAAGTTTATAGTGTTGGCGTTATTGCCATATAAGGGAAGTATTAGACATTTGCGAGGTAAGTCGAAAGGCGATAGTGAATGGCAGATTGTGAACATTTTATGGGGATCATCTCAAAATTATACACATTTAAACTTAGCGAGTAGTTGTCGTGTAAAAAGGTTATTTTTGCAAAGACCATAATTTCGGAGATACATCATTGCAAATATATTTTATAATTGCGTACATTGAATTTAGATGATTAGACTGATTTCTTGTCGCAAACAAGAGATGCGCATACTTTACCCGCCTGGGGAAGTACTTGTCGTGGGTGCGCCGATGCTCCTGTAACACTTCATTTCACAAATGGCATGTTCGCCCTTATGTCTTTAACGGGGTATATACTTATTCAAACGGTAGTATTCCTCCTTTCTTGGCTAGGGTTTCGTGGCAACTGTGCCGCAGTATAAGGAGTCAAAACATGATACATCTATCGATTTGGAGAGATCTTGTGGAAACAGTAAATCATTGCCAATTTGACGCATAAATCCAAACTGATGCCCATGAAAACCTCATTCTAGATACCGAATTCTGCCAGTGTAATAACAAGGCGTAACAGCATGTATAAAGTGTATATTAATATTGAGAATGGGGTGTACTATAGAGGACTACCTGATCGATTAATGGTTTCCGACTTCGCTCAAAACTAACTTGATAAGAGTCAAATCGAATTGGCACGATAGTATTCGGAACGGTATACTTTGCATATCAACTTTAGAGACAATATAAACAAAGAATGATTTTGCAGACAATATACACAAAGAAAGGTATTAAATTTTGCAGACATTACAGATTGAATAGGAAAAGGTGTTAGATCTGCATATGAATGGGAAATTAATAGGCTGCTTATAGTAACATCATACTTGTAGGTCCCAATGAGCCAAGTATATGTATATAGATTTATCTATTTACGGACCCAAACATTAACACTTAAGTAAATGTAAACTCGGGTTCAGGGTGTTTATGCATGTTCAGAAATGTTATGTAGAGCGCTTTCGTTACTTCTCGGATATGGCATAAACTCAGGATAGTTTTAACCAATCGCTGTTACTGTTTGTTTTATTTTTATTGAAACCCGCAAAATGCATGAGCAGAGAATATAACTTTCCTTTTCTGGTTTAGAAGTTTTGCAAGCGGCAGGATTTGAAAATAATGAAAGAACAAATCGGATATTAAAGGCATATTCATTTTTCAACTTAAATCAATTTAAAACGGACCTGTTTAGAGTTTTAGTTAGCTCTAACAAATACGCTTAAAGTTATTCTGAGATTAAAATTGTATATTTGATTGATAGTAAACACGTGATGTTTTTTATTTTCTGGCATGGCGTAGGGTCATTTTAGCACGGTGGCTCTAATCTCTTGAAACCCAAGAAAATAATAACAGGTGTTTGGTATTTGCTACAACGCAATTATCGTGCGGATTATATCGACAGTCTTAAACGTAAAACTGTAAACAGTATATATTATGTGGTCATACAAAATTCACAATATGATATTGCACAATTTTGATGTCTATTGTCAGAACCTTGATATTCAGTCAGTTTGATTAGAAATTAGTCATATATAAAATAAGTATATAGCCCGTTATAGAATTAAGGTCGAACATGCTAGTTGTGAAATGACAGCTCTGTTTGGAAGCACCAAAAACAGTTACTTCCCCAGACGGTTAGAATATGCGCATGGCAAAAAGCAATCGGTCTAATCATCTAAATTCTATGTACGTAATTACTACATGTATTTGTAATGATGTGTCTCCGAAATTATGGTCTTTGCAAAAATAACTTTTTTACACGACAACTACTCGCTAAGTTTAAATGTGTATACTTTTGAGATGATCCCCATAAAATGTTCACAATCTGCCATTCACTATCGCCTTCCGACTTACCTCGCAAATGTCTATTGGTTTGTACACGTATGGCGACACATGAAGCACGGGGACTTCGTAAACCTCGAAATTCAAGATTTTGACGGCATGTATACTGAGTGTATGTCTGAATTTCTGTGTTCTTGTTAAAACTTTGCAACTCAGCATTTGTGTGAGCATTCAATATAATGAATCAAAACCTAAGAAGGCGGCTTACGCCTGACGAGATGAATAGGGGGGTCGGTAAGTTGCAGGCAGGCGTGTTCCAGAGGCAGGTTGCCCGAACATTGAATGTATCCCACAGCGATGTTCAGCGCATGTGGAATCGTTTCCAAATCGAAGGAAATGTATCACATTTACATGGTGATTAATGATGGCCGTTCTATGTGTACAACACATGCATAAGACCGATATAGTGTTGTTCAGGCCCGGCGCAATCGTTTTCAGAACACTACTTCCTTACAAAACAGCTTGCAGAATGCAACAATTGTACGGGTATCTACACAAACAATAAGGAATAGATTGCATCTCTGAACACGACCGATATGGTGGAGGGTCTGTCATGGTATGGGGAGGAATAAGTGTCAATGGTAAAACTGACCTCCATATTGTTGATAACGGTACGTTAACAGCAGAAAGGTATTGTCGCGAGGTTCTTAACCTACATGTACGCCCAAAGGCAGGTGCAGTGGGTCGAAATTTTATTCTAATGCAGGAAAATGCTCGCCTACACACTGCCCGACTCACTAACCAATACCTTGCACTTGAAACAATCGATCTCTTGTCTTGGCCTGCCAGATCTCCGGACCTCAGTTAAATTAAACATGTCTAGGACATGCTTTAGAGGGCCATATCTTGTCGCCCTGTGCAGCCGGTCACCCTCGCAGAACTTCGTGCTGCCTTACAAAAGGAGTGGAACAGAATTCCACAATTAAAGATCAACCAGCTAATTCACAGCATGCCCAGGTGCTGCCATGCTGTAATTAATGATCGTGGACACCATACAAGCTATTGAAACTTATTCCATGCAGCATTTGGAAAAATAACCACTTTTATTGGTTTCCACCTACTTACGAATTTTTCCAGTTTACATAGCTTTACACTCTTGTTCTAGTTCAATAATTCAACTCAGATGAGGCCAAAAGAAAAAATAGCTTGTTTCTGCTAACCCGACCGACCCTATTTTTTGCCGCCGACCCTAAGACTTTTCATTGGCAAAAAAAAAAAAAAAAGTTACATCCAAAAATGCCCTTTTTTATATGCTTAATGTATTACTTTATAGCCAAAAATTAAGCCATTAGGACATCACCCCCTCGTCTGTAGGATTTTTGTTTACATTCTGTTAAAAAATTCAATATTTTCAGATAGCAATAGGACACCGTAATATCAATCTGAAAATTCTTAAAACTATTTTTTTTGTTATGCTCAACCATTGTACTTTCAATTTTAATTCGAGAAAATTTTAGTGCTGCCAATCATTTTGGACCAATTAGAGACCACAGATCGCTAAATGGTCCGCAAGTTCGTTAAACAAATTAGCAGGTTCCAAGTCCCACCAATCTAGAGTGGTATGGTGGTTGAGTGGTTAACGCTCTGGACTACTAATCAGGAGGTCCCCGGTTAGAGTCCAGGGCACTGGAAATTTCAGCAACGCTTTTCGGTGTTTCCCACCCATCTAGAGATGAACTTGTTAGAAACCAAGATGTACATTTTGTAGTCTCACATGTATTGGTGCTTTACACTGGCTATATAAGCAAGATACCATGAAGGATGGTGGACCATAAGGACATCTAACAAACCGATTTAGTGAAGTCATACCTTCAAGTGTGATGCAAATCCAGATCATAACAGTTTATTTAAGGATTAACAGCAGTTAAATCGACCCCATTCCACATTGTCCCCATTTTTTAGAAAAAATTCCTCTAAAAATGTTGAAAAAATATCTTTGATTTATTTAAGCAAGAGTTGGCCAAACTTGTTTTAAAAACATAAGTTTCAGAAATTAAAATGCTTCATAATCATTTCTTGAAACTATCTGATACCTTACATGAAAAAGTCTCCTGAAAATAGCCAATTTTTCATTGGTCACCTATTTTCGCGACCCCGATTTTTGTTATTATTTAAATGAAAACTGTGTTCCAAAGATTAAAAAAGATACTTATACAATGTTTCAATTGAAAACAGCAGTATTTAAATACTTATTATTTACGTGTGTTTTAACACTTATGCTGCTAATTTATGTTCCTGACACCAGTATTTTTATATAAAATTTTGTTATGTGAAATTTTTATGTTTTCTCTTTATATTTGGCAAAAGAATAAAGTCATGAACATACTTTATAGTTTTGGTTCTTTATTACATTGTTAAACATTATATTTTATGCATTTTCTAAAAATTCCCCTTTCTCCTCAGGCTGAAAAAAACCCACTGAACAGACAATTTATAACATAGGGTCAATGTTATTTACAATTCATATATCTAGATGGCTTAATCAAATATTATTCAAGTAGATTTCCTAAATATTTGCATCTAGCTTAAAAAAAAAAAAGTTTACCTACCTACCTACCCTATTTTTTTCTGGGCCGTTAGCAGAAACAAGTTATATTTTTTCTTTTGCCTGACTAATAAATCGATTTTATCAAATAAACAATACAAACAAAACAATATATCATAAACTGTTCAGTGTGTTATCCCAAACAATACTTGTTACAGATTACAAAAGTGGCCCTTATCAAATTTTGAGTAGTATATTTACAAGCGCTGTAATATGATCAACTCAACATTCATCTTCTAGTCAAATACGTCTAGTATGATGTTCAAGTCATTGATCTCACCCTGTGTCGATCCTTTAATGCTTCTTTTCCTCATTTATATTCAACACTGTGGTTGACAGTTAACTTAGTATAGCCCTCAATTTCAAGACTGTTATAAGCATTTGAATAGCCCGAAAGTATGGGTGTTTCCGGTTTTATATACATTTTAGCTCACCTGAGGACAGCTCAGCGTGAGCTACAAGTATAGCTAAGCCCTCCGTCGCCGTCGTCGTCACTGAGGATCGTTAACACTCTGAAGGTTATACATCCTGCCCAATTTTGACCAAACTTGCACCAAACACGTATGGCCACAAGATCTCGGACAATATTGGGTCGCATTAGGTCAATTTCTAGGTCACCAGGTCTAGTTACATTTCTGTTGAACCATCTCCGCACAGCTTTATTCTTTGAATATATTTTGTTTGTCACCAACCCACGAACACCATTAAAGTCGCATAACAAACCATATTTACTGGCAAAGAAATTATTTTTTGTTTATTTCTACAAAATTCATGTCCGTGAAGCTAACTGCCAGTTGCCAATTCAATGCCGAATCAATTGGCAACTGGCAGCCAGCTTCAAACATAAGCTGCCAATTCGCCTTCACTTGAAAATATAAACCAGATACCATTTCGTTTAACGAATTGGCAACTGTCTGCCTGTATAAATCACATATTATTCACAATTGATGGCACAAATCGAATCTGCCTCCAGTTGCCAATTCACGAGGTTTAACGAATTGGCGTATGGCTGCCAGTTGCCAATTCACTAATTTTGCACAATTGAACACAAAAGTCGAATAAGCTTTGGCTGCCAACTCACGAAGTTAAAGGAATTTACACCTTGCTTCAAGTTCATTTACAATGTACACTAGTATTTATCATGATTCTCTGGACTAGTTGATATAGCTTCAAAATTGATAACAATACATTACCACGTTCTTGTTTTCAAAAGATCTTATGAAGTTTTGTTTACTTTTTATTGCAGATATTCTAAGCATACCGTTTTGGTATAACTATGTCTATTGACACGTAATATAAATGGCACAAACAAGTCAAGGAAGGAGATGTGGTAAATTACAGTTTCTTTTTACTTTAAATCTATATTCTTAATGTCGAAATTATGGAAAACTGTTAAACACGGTATACAACCTCCGGCGACCATGCCCTTTTACCTACTGACGTAAACGTCAATAAGGTTCATTAACTTATTTTGACCACTGAACACTACGAGTAAGTTTGATGATCCTCGGACTGTATATTGTTCAGTTTATGATCGGAAACCGTTTATGACGAACAAACGGACGAACATGCATACATTTCTACTATTAGGTGGGTGGCATTTCTCGGATACCACTTGGTTCAAAAGCAAATTAATGTAAATGACCACCGTGCACCACCCTAACCCTAAACCTAAGGTGGAATAAATGACTACGGAACGAACGAAATGTGCACTCAAACAGACAAACAGACGGGCAGATAGCAATCTATGACAAATCAACGAGATTCATGCTCGCTTAATCTTTTTTGTTTACATTCCCACTTTTAATAATTTCATCTTTTGTCATTACTTGGAGGCACTTTGTGTCGTTATCATCTACAATTACATGTTTTCATTCTTAAGTCAATCTAGTTATAGACTGAACACATTGATTATATGTTGGCGTTTTAACGCCCCCAACGAAGTTGGGGTAGTGTCTGTATGTAGGTACGTATGTCCGTCCCGAACTATTGTGTGCCCTCCTCACAAAATTGGGATGATTTGCTTCAAACCTGCACAGATGAACACCTTAAAGTGAAGATAGATTTTGGCTGCAACCTTTTTTACCAAATTAATGGCCCATGAATTATTTATAAAGATTTTGCATGTAGGTTTATGATCATAAAATAAATGTAAAGTTCAGTTACAATCTACGAATTATAACTGGAATTTGGGTTCATTTGGGTATTAAATTTCATTAAAGTAGTGGTTCCGATCAGTAACTTTTGAAAGGTTGCATACAATTGATTAAGATAGTGCATGTAGGTTTGTGAATAAAATAAGTTCATGTTGAATTAAAAAAACCAAGGCCCTTTTTTGGCTTAATTTCAGCGATTTGTGGTTTCAGATCATTACCTCATAAAACGTTTGATGGATTTAAGTCATATTTGCAGCGTATGTACATACACAGCGGACGCTTATCAAGTTATATAAAACAACCGATGTGTCACATGCAAAAACTATGTCCCTACGGTATCGCAAAGGTCAAGGTTAAAGCGCATTTATGAACTTTAAGTGAACTTTGTACAGTAATAGTTGTTTGTGTCCATTTCATGCTCATTATGTGGACAAAGTACTTAAGTGTATAAGGTGACGTATTCTGACAATTTAAGAAGACGATGTGTTTTGTACAAGAGAATGGTCAAGGCCGCAGTGCATGATTGTTTTTTAATTTAACTTTGCAATGTGGCCTTGGCAGGGGGTATTCGTATCCTATGGACACAATTCTAGTTTTTGTCTGAATTTCATTTTACAGAGATTCTACTGCGGCTTGTTCTTACACCAAAAGATATAACAGAAAAAGGGCTCAAAGATGTAGCTAAGGATCTCAAAGATGACATACATCTCTTACAGAGACATGTCGCATCGTCTCAAGACCTTGCGTTTGCTAATATCACTGACGTCAAATTTGAAACTGGATGCATATTTCTGAAATTTGAGATCAATAATGAAAAAGAACTATTAGAACTTTTTGAATGTACCAAGGAGCTAGACAACATTTTATCAAGAAATCTTACTAGCTATTTTGAGGAACAGAGCCTTCATTTTCAAGCGGGTCTGCAAATTTCATCAAGAATAGAATGTGCAGTTCAGATGACCAAAAGGGAATGTTTATCATATCAGTTAAAGTTTTACAGTGACGAGGATGGAATCAGGTATTATTCGAATTTACATATATTTGTATTTTATGCCCACAAAGGTGGGCATATGGAAATCGCACCGTCCGACCGTCCTTATGTACGTCCCATACATTGAAATATTTTAAGATAACTTGGCACAAATGTTCAGCACATCAAGACAATGTGCTGCAAACAAGACCCACGTCCCTACCTTAAAGGTCAAGGCCACGAGTTAAAAGATAATGTAATCCTGTATATATGCGCACATTTGCGTCTGAATTGTCACTCTGTCATGCATTAAATGATTTTAAATAACATGGCACAGATGTTCAGCACATCAGCACGACGTGTCTTGTGCAAGACCCACGACCGTACTTCAAAGGTCAGTGTATAAAATTCATAGAATCCTGTATCAATGGTAACTGGTACATTATTATTGAGCACGAAGTCATGCATCCTTAACTTGAAGCTCAAGGTCACACTTAGAAGTCAGATGTTTTAGAATCATGTACATGTTCATGTCCGGATTGTTACTTGTTTTGTTTGAAGAATTTTAAAATAGATTGCCACACATGTTCAGCATATGGAGATAAAGTGTTTTGTGCAAGTACCGGGTTGAAGGTGAGACACCACTTTGGGGGCATTCGTCACTTATGTGGGAGAACTCTTGTTTTCAAAACCATTAAAGATATTGCTTTGTTACTTACAATACTTACTAACTATCATTACCTCCATCAGCAAACGACCTGTGAAGGTTTTTGTCAGAATTTTGCCCTTTTATGACATAGAAAATACATTAAATCTGGGCGCATAATTGTTTACAATGTTGTACATTGAATTGTCTCGCCTTCGTATCACTGTGTTTTTATGCTCCCAAAGGTGGGCATATTGTCCGTCCGTCTGTCTGTCCGGGCCCGCATATGGGCATATATTGGGTACTATATCATTCATTCCGTCAGGTAGCCAACAAAAAAGGGGCACATATTGGGTACTTTTAATACTTTATATAGGGACTTGTTGGCTACTTTCTTATCATTAGAGGCAATGGAAAGTACCCAACAAATGCCCATTTGTAAGGTCGTCAGTGTGTCTGTCCTTATATTTTTTCGTGTCCAGTCTGTAACTCTGTCATGCATTGAAGGATTTAAAAATTACTTGGCACAAATGTTAAGACAACGTGTCGCATGCAAGACCCAATTCCCTACCTCAAAGGTCAATGTCGCAATTAGAGTTTAGAGATAATGGAATCCTTTATATGTCCGGGCTGTAACCTAGTCATGCATTGAAGGCTTTTACAATAATTTGGCACAGATGTTCAGCACATTAAGACGACGTGTGGCGTGCAAGACCCACGTCCCTACCTCAAATGTCAAGGTCACACTTAGACTTTGAAGGTAATGGAATCCTGTATATATGCAAACATTCTTGTCCGGACTGTAACTTTGTCATGCATTGAAGGATTTAAAAAAAAATTGGCACAGATGTTTAGCACATCAAGGCAACGTATCGCGTGCATGACCCACGCCCCTTCCTCAAAGTCACGTCATGTGGTGTTTAAAAGTAATAGAGTCCTGTTTGCATGGTTGCTCTATCATGAATGGAAGGACTTTAATATTACATGACAATTGTCGAGCACATGGAAAGGACACAGACTGTGAGGTACCTCTTTTGGAGGCATTCCTCACTTACGAAGGACAGCTCTTGTTTTATACTAAAATCGCAACAAATCTGGTATCTGGCTGCTCGAAAATACAATAAATACTATAGGTTCTAGTTTTTAAGTATAAAACCTATTTTTGGCAAGATTCATGATTAAAATTTGTGTACAGTCCAAACATATTTCAGCTATGTCTAACTTCTTTGTCAAAAAGAAGAGATAAATCGAATACTTTTATGCTGATACATTCTTACTACAATGACCCCAATTATCTGTATGGAATATGATTATACATGTATACATTTTGTAGCGATCAAGCTGATTCAACCGATGTGAAATCAGACAAATCAGGAAACAAAGAAGAACAGAAAAATGAGGTGTGTATTCCTATCTGTTTGCTAATTCTAGTTTTGATTAGTATTCAGTTTATTTGTGAGTTCAAGAACTGGTGTTAATATGTCGTATATTATGCAGTAAACGCATTTTAACTTTAATGCAGATAGTTTTCTTTGAATCAAAGTCATTGCCTTCATTTTATTACAATAGAGTGACTTTAATTGTTAAATTCCTTATCGTGTCAATATCATGATGTTATGTTACGCAGAAAATGGTACCAAAGCAAAGTGGTAATAACAACCAGAATTCGAAAGATGCTATATTTGCATATATGATTTCTTGAGGAAATGGAATCAATCGTATTTGAATCAAATGCGTTTAATGAGTGGCTTTTCCTCTGGACAATTAAAATTGTGAAATAATGAAAAGAGACGTTTTTCAGCAACCACATGAAATGACAATGTGGAAGTTTTGGGGTTGGTAACTCCACTGTGTACATCAGTGTCCTTCATATTCTATAATTCCATGAGTCGAATTTCTTGCAATGTCTTGAAATTATACTTATTTTCACGAAAATTTTTAAAATGTTCACTCAGACATTTAAGAACCAAAAAGTAAGAAAATGAAAGTCTTAATCAAAATATAGCTATAGTAGTCATAGTTATTTCATGACTATAATTTATCAGGTCAGTACTGATGTCAAAGAAGAAAAAACAAACGAAGGCATGTTTACAAGTAACTCGGGCGCAGACGAGCACAAGAATACGAAATCACAGTCACCTGGGGTAATTTTTGCTTATTTTCCGTATACTTTGCAGATCACCATATGAATCGTGAAAAGATTTATGTGTGTCTGATTTGATGACAGTTGTTTAATTAATTGTTGTATTGTAAGTTTTCTGAGACTCACACAATAATAAAATATCAAACTATGATATCTTAATTCAAACACAACGTATGAAGTGAATATAGAAAAGGCTCACAGGCTTAAACAACTAAAAAAACAACAACAGACAAACGACATGCGTGGAAAGATATGTTGCCACAAATGAGGGTAACGGAGTTATATCGCAAACCTACCGATTTTTGGGAACTAATTGTTGGTGTCGATGTAATATCCCGTTAATTTCACTAGTGAACACCAAAAGTAGTTATTTTCACTCGTGGATGTAACGTGATGTTACATCGACACCAACAATTTTTCTGTTTATTATATGTTTCGTTCTGGACAAAAGCTAGCTGGCATGAATGAACTGAAACTGTGTGTTGAAAATACTAGTCTAATTCATGTTGATTCACAGAAACTATTAGGAATTCATAATGATAAAGGAAACACACATAGATAAAACTGGTTTCAAAGTTATTTCTTTTAAAAAGAATTCAGCATTTCCTTACCCATAAGATGAAACGCCTATATTGCACCTACATTTGATTATGGGTGTTTAACACGGCACGCAGTTAACACGACCGATGTAAATAGAATTACTAAACTGCAAAAACGATCAGCCAGAGTTATACTAATTGTCAACAAATATACGCGATCGTCTTAGAAGTCAAAAACCTGAAATGGCTTTCTTTTCCCAGCAGATGCAAATATTTTACTGGCCTATCTATAAAGCTCTTCATAATTTGACACCTTCATATATAAAAGATCTCATTATATTCTCAAATAATACAGCCATGAATTGCGGTCAAAATCCAGGAAGATATCACACACAAAAACCATAACACTAATTATCTCAAGAAGACATTTAATTAGAATTGACTTCATATTACTCTAGTATGGAAATTTGGAACTAAATACCTGTTGATACAAGACTTTTATCAAATATCAATGCGTTCAAATACAGCTTAAAAGCATTTCTGCTAACGACTGACAAATTGTAACTACTTTTTTGCAACCTACTTTATATTGTAAGTGAAATATATGATCTTTTATGTCTGTCATCGTTTCTACATTTTAATGTAATCTGTATAGATCTACTATGCATATTACGATAGTTTTATTCATACTGTCTTGTTCATACTTGTATGAATTTGTTTTAAAATTGTTGAAGAAGGCCTCATTGTAAATAAAATTTACCACATATTAATGTACTGTACTTAATATGTATTGTCTTCTGAAAATAAAGAGATTATTATTATTATTATTATTATTATCATTATTAGGCCTATGTTAAAAACTCTTCCCCGTGAACATATCACTTTTGGTATCCACTCGGTGAAATTATAACGTGATATTACACCGAAACCAACAATTATCCTCTATTTCTAACACGACCAGCGAATAACCTACATACATGTAGAACAAAATCTATTTGGGTTATTCTGCAATAAACCGACATTAAACGACGCTGCACACGCATCGTGATTTGGCTATTCAATTTACCCGACGTATACAGTAGAGGATCGTACATGGAATACTGTGGATGACTTGGGGCAAAACGGGGGGATCCGATGGATGACACACGTCCAGTTAACTTGATTAATGTTTTGATTGACTTTACTTACCACTGACTTTATTTACTGTTGTGTTATTGTTTTGGTTTACACAATGACGTCATTAGTCAAGAGAAACTGTGACGTCATTTATCTATACCCGTAATTAATAGTTTTTGTAACTTGAATCGTTATTGCGTACCTTGAAAATTCGAACCACTTCTATAGATGAAATTCCTGTTACATTTACTTGAAAATTAGATTATTAAAGTTTTTGATGAAAAAACTGAAACACCGCTTATACATCTTTCATGAATGAAAATCACATTGAAATAGCATCTTTACAGTGTTCGCGGGAGGTAACTTCAACGGCAAAATCTAGGTGCGTAGCACGCAAGTGTAAATACGTTCGATGAAAAAAGTTATATATTTTTCTTCAAATTTTGTTCTAAATAAGTCGTGCTAGAATCGAAATGATAAATATCCAAGTTTGTTTTATGGTAGAATAACCCTCGTCTGTCGTTCTTATGCGTAATAATATATGCAATAGCATAATACCGCGGCGCACGCACACCTTCCTTCAAGATTTGCTTGGTATCTCCAAAGTTCATGCCCTTTTGTTTTTTTCTTCTATATTCAATATGAAAATATCAAAATTCTCTTTCTCTGGAATCGGTTCTCAAAATGTTTTAATGATCAGTCTTTCTAACATTCATCCCCTACGGGGCCAGATATTTAAAAATGCTTTTATTTTTTAAAAAGGCATGTCAGAATAAAGATTTTGTATCACACAAAAATCAACTTTGTGTTCTCTAACAACGGAAAATTTAGAAACTTATTGTTTTCAGAAATAGGACCCTTGAGGTGATCACGAAAGTATACACTACAGTATATATTTCCGTGAGGTGATGGAGTGTTTTTCTTACATAATTATTCTATATAGAAACTTAAGATTTCTTGTTGTCTGAAACTAGTAGTACTTATTTAATTTAACTTATAACAGTTTTTAAAAAGTGCTTTTTTAAAGACGATCGCTACAGTTTAATTCTTGGCTATATATCAAATATCATTATATTTTGATGTTGTTTAATTAAATGTCACAAACAATTACTTTTGAATAAAAAAACATACAAAAAGATTATTTTGAGCAATAAGATCACTTTAACATTTTTAAACACGTAACTATAGCAAAAAAATCAGTATATCAAGAAAACTTATTACCTCCCTTTAAAAGCACCCAAAAAGTCAGTGTTTAGCAAAGGTGGACTTTTAAACTGTGTTAAATGCTTTCAGAAGGATACTTTTTTGTTACATATTACTTGTAAGTGTTTCACTTTACACAATTTGTCCAGTTAAAGTTTCATTTAGCTATCTGTATTACGTCAGTGCCAATAAACACATGGCCTCCCCTCCAACACCACCCTCCCACCCGAGACAACAGCTCATTTTCTCAATAAAAAGGCTGGTTACCTATCATTTTTAAATTAGTTCTCAGTAAAGTGATGTTTGAACAATTCTGCTGCAAAAAATTAAGAAATTCTCAATGCTTGAACATTAAGAAAAAAAACTTTGAAAAATGACTACAAATTTTGTATATTTTTTTACAGAAACTAGTTTCTCTTCATGTTTGTTTTCAGTTTGAATACATTTTGAAATCTCAATTCATGTAGTGTCATAAAATAGGATCAATTGCTTAACATTTTAAATAAAAATCAATGGTGAGTTGCCAAATGTAGAGATTTATTATTGATAAACAGGAGATAGGGGTCGCTTTCGGGGGTATACTACAAAAAGTGTCCATTACTTCTAAATAAGGCTGGTGACCTACCTTTTTTATTTTATATTCTGACTAAGCAGGTATAACCCTAACAACAAACGAAATTTCATAAAATTCTCAATGCTTTAAAAAAATGATGAAACTGTAGCGATCGTCTTTAAACAGACAAACCAATACAGTGTTCTCGATAGCGTATTAACCTGGGCCCGTGCTTATAAAAGTTTATTGAGCATAATCTCATATTCAGCACAAACTCATGCTCAAGTAATATGAAGTCAATTCAAGTTATATTTATTTACAAAATCGGGTTAAATATTTACTTTATAAAGATACATAAGTTCAAGATCTAGCTATCTGATTATTGTTACGGAACCAGACTTTGTAAAAAGATATAACTTGACTTTGATTAATTTTACTTGAGCATGATTTCGTGTCTTCAGCCGACCTGATTTTGCTGTATTTTCAACATCTTCCCACAATCAAATTTATTTTGCCATCTACGAACCCCTCCATAAGACACCTTACCAGACCAATAACCATATGGCAGAATTAGACCCATCAGAGATTTCATTTGAAAAATCGATATCGGATTTTGCTATCGTTCACCAAAGCCATCCTCGGTAGCCCAGGCTATTCATTACCCGGATATATGACGGAGAGAAGCGGCAGGAATTAACCGTGGGTTCCGACGATGACCAAAGCTGACACTGAATTCGTATGCATCCGGAAATTAACGGAAATCCTCGGATTATCCCGCAAGTGCACATGATAAGGCTTTTTTAAAATTTTAATTTGGAGTACAGCATATTAATACAATGCAGTTAACACGGATTACATTAACACCCCGAGGGTGTGGTGCAATACGGGTCTTAATCATACTAAGTTAGCACGCTTTAGGATTGCTTTGCAGTGACATCTCGGTCAATATATATTATTTAAGCGGGGCTTGGGGCAATGTTCAGCATCTCGTAAAAGTGTCAATGCACTTGTTAATTCTATGTAATTTAGAAAGTGACCATAACATATTCATAAATGCATTAAATTTGAAGATCTGTTTTAAACAAAATTTTGAAATTTAATTCGGTTTGTCTTTGGCTGTATCGGAATATTAAAACGTATATTTAAGTCTTTCTCATATGCATAGTAAACACTGACACCTGAGAAATCTTACTAACACCTGTCAGTG
This sequence comes from Saxidomus purpurata, assembly GCA_022818135.1. Taxonomy (NCBI): domain Eukaryota; kingdom Metazoa; phylum Mollusca; class Bivalvia; order Venerida; family Veneridae; genus Saxidomus; species Saxidomus purpurata. Next base: position 35,492,267 of record JAFMSR010000012.1, on the reverse strand, counting down.
TTTCAGTAATATTTCAAAAGCTATTACAACAAATAGCAATCTTCAAGTTTACAATGACAATGACCGGTTAAGCTAAATGCTTAGTAAGAAAACAGTGATGTAATTTAATATTCTGACACACCTAGTTCAAGTTGCATAAATGTTCATGGATGCCAATTACCAATTAACAAGATTATGATAATGCATGCAAGGTAATAATGGTTTATAAACCGTGAAAACATAATTTCTTTACATAATTATTTGAGATTGATCGTCGCACGCCACCCGTCCGTCACACTTTTGATCGGAGCATAACTCCAAAAGTATTCAAGGGAATTAAACTTTACAAACAGGCAGAGGACATTAAGAGGAAGTGCAGTGCCCAGGAACCATAACTCTACCTTACCTATTTTTTGAATTATTCCACTTTGTTACATTTTCTTGATTTTTCTTGTTCAGAGCATAACTCCAAAAGTACTGAAGGGAATTACTTGAAACTTAATACAGTGATAGAGTACAGTGAGAAGAAGCGCAGTGTCCGAGAACCATAACGCGTTCTTGCCTAATTTTTGAATTACTCCCCTTTGTTATATTTTCTGGATTTTTCTTGTCCGGAGCATAACTCCAAAAGTACTTAAGGGAATTACTTGAAACTTAATACAGTGATAGAGCACAAAGAGAGGAAGTGCAGTACCCAATAATCATAACTTTATTTTGCCTACTTTTTTAATTAACCCCCCCCCCCCCCCTTATTACATTTTCTTGTCTCGAGCATAACTCGAAAAGTACTGAAGGAAATTCCTTCAAATTGCAAATAATCATAGAGGACACACAGGGGGAGTGCAGTGCCCAAGGACAATTACACTGTGTTGGTTTTTTAAATTGTCTCCCTTTATTGATTTATCTTGTACAGAGCATGATCTTGTCTGGCGCTTGTTTCATTATAATTCGTGACGAGTAATTTCAGCAAAAATCTTTTTCACAGAACAACCGAGCTTACTGCAAACTCTCATGTAAGATCGAATTTCTTCAGTATCGGCTGTTTTGCAACAGTGGTTAACATATACTACCGGTTATTTAATGGATATATGTATGTACCATTGTTTTGATATTGGATAGAGGAAACACCAAACGCAAAATGCCTCCTGGAAATTGATTATTATCACAATACACAATACATTTCGAACTTCTCTCGTATTTCAGTTTATTTTCTATCATTTAGAACAAACAAAATACCGATAAAAACAGAGGAATCCGAATGAAAGACCAACTTACTTTAGAAAATGAAAATACTCTGTTTCAATCAGTCCACGCACACAATGCCATACCAAAATATAATCAAAGCGCTGTCAGCGCTGAAGGTCTGGGGGCTATAGATGAACTCCCCTAAAAACAACTTTTGACCTTCGTGATTTACGCTGAACCTTACCTAAAGCGCGGGTCGAAATGTGCATAGGGCGAAATTTAGTATATGACACAGAATTAATGATTCACGAATATATGGATGGCAGGGAAATTTGTTTTATTATAAAACGTACGTTAAATGAAAAATAATCACATGGTCAACAATATCAATTGTTTGAGAGAACAATAAAAATAATTCAATCTGCGCTTTGTTCAACTTCAAGCGATATCTGATGATATGGATCGAAAATTATTGTGTACCAAGGACAAGACCTTGAAACAGAAATAAACAAAGCAATACCAACAATGAAATATAAATACAGTACTGTACAATGTGTATAACAGGGAATACCAAAAATGATTCTTGGTTACCTTGTAGTTGTAATCGGTGAAACCGTTCACTGGGCCTTGACATGCAGCGTCCTCGATAAATGGCGGGTGATTTTGATCATGTGAGTTCCTTCTCGGGAATGTACGTAAAGTGTATCCTTTTTTTAAAGAAATTTAATTTTAGGTAAATATATATGTAATCATTCGTAAATAAGAAAGTTGTCAATTAAGTAACATCAGAAATTTGAAAATCAAACTACAAACGCTTATATCGAATTCCGTACGTTTCCGTAAATTTCCGTAAATATCCGTACTTTTCCGTGATATGCATATGATTATCTTCCGTAATCAGCTAACAGCGCAGTAATTTCTTAAACTGAAACAATTGTGTAATGCAGCCCGTAAGCTATAGACCTTTCTGCAATCGCTTGAAGTTGTATGTACTGTTTTTATTTGTAGTATGTTCTTATCGTATACGACATTCAAACAAAAGATTGATCTAGTCTGTCTTGCACTACTTTCCCAAAGCGCAGGTTTACAGTTGTTATTCGCACATAGCACAGTTAAATTGTCTGCAGTGTTTGAAATGTGGTATGCTAACTTAGGCCTAGGGGACTTTCAGTCCCCAGGCCAATAACCAGACTTCCGTTAAAACTACGATAAAATACACAAGAAATAAACATTAATCACATTTGGCAACAAAACGATTATTCAATTTGAATGAATTAATTTATACGACTTACAAATTTATATTACTTTCCAGACCTGGACAGCATATCAGTTTTATAAATGTGCTTGTTTTTATAAAATAAATTAATGTTAATAAAGCATCGTGTCTACGTGACTTTCAAATTATCTTGCTCTCACGACTTTAAAAGTATGCATTTCTTATAAAAGAAAACCTTTTAAAATCTTTTTCTATTAGACACGCCCCTCATTGAAACCCATTTACTCTTTTTTATGATTGTTTTTCACCTGAAACTGGTAACATTAATTAAGTGGCATGTAGGTTACCATGTTTAATCTATATTTAAACTTGCTGTTTTTAACTTTAAGTTAACAGTTATATATATGTGAATATTTAATTACAGCACTATGACATCACAAATTCAGAATGGCCAACCAAATGATAATATTTATTTTAAATGTTCAATTTTCAACACTTCACATTTAATACTCTGATTTTAGAAATACTTTCAAAAATGTGTTCATCTTAACAAGTTAATTAAGTTAATCAATTTAAAGGCAAATTATTTTTTGACTTGCCTTCCATTTAAAAGGAGAGGTCAATTGCAATGTTAAAAGTTAATTCATATTTTTGCCACGATGCATGTCATGTATAATTATTTAAGATAAAAAAAACGATCGAGTGGTACAAATTTCATACGAAAGATAAGTTTCTGAATGGGGTTCCAAATGAAGTGCATCAAGGCTATAACCCATGTTAGTGTAAACAAGTTTAGTTTATAATACTAATTTATTTTAGCTCGATAGTGAAGAAAGCTTGTAGCTTATCGAGTCACTACCGAGTCCTCTTCCTGGAAAAACCAGTACTGGTGTCATATGAGGAGGTACGGTCGTGATGAGCGGCAGACACCTTAACCTCTACACCACCGCTCCCCTTAAAAGGTTTATACGTTACATTAAAATTCTCTGCCAAAAATTTGTACCACTCGATCATTTAGAATGTTTTGTAACGGAAGAACCTACCCAGTGTCTTCGTAAATGCAAGACTCCAGCTTTCGTGCACCGGTAGCTAAAATTAAGCTGGCATATATTGTAAGGGTTGATAAAAAGGAAAAAGGCAGATGCAGCGTTAGAAGTTTTGATTAGTACATATCAACTCATTGCTTTTGTTATTTTTAAGAAATATGCCAAACCATAACAAAGTGTACAGACAATTCAGTACCTTTGATCATTTTTTCCTTAAATGCT